>NDXB01018589.1:109299-147979 GCA_002631895.1 Agapornis roseicollis
GAAAAAAAGAAAAAAAAAAAGGGGTGGGAACCCCATGATTGGGGCAGCAAAAAAGGTTAAAAATATAAAATAAAATAAAACCCAAAACAAACAAACGAAAAAGAAAATAAACAAACAACAACAACAACAAAAACCAACACACCAAAAAACCCATAGAAAACAAAACCAAAACAACAAAACCCAAAAGCTTGGCTTCCACTGAATAAGATTAAATATAATATATTTTTTATATATAAAAAAAATAATTGGCTGCACGTGAAACCTTGAGGTGCTGAAGAATAAAATAAAGAAATAAAGGTGTTAAACAGAAGAAAGAAAACATCATTTTGTTTTGGTTTGCTTTTTTTAAATAAGCAGTTCTGTACAACGAAGGCTCATTATGAAAAAAAAAGGAAGTCAACAGCGCAGATATAAAAGAAACCACAATTATTAAAAAAATCACCTTCTAAGCAATTGTGGAGTTTGAAAAATGTAGCAGTCACATTACAGACAGGTCAGAGCTATCAGATCAGCAACAACGCTATTTCTTCAGTCTCCCCAGAGGAACATGCAGAACAATGCGTGCACAGAACAGGTAGTGAGGGAAGGGGGTGAGGGGGTGGGGAGGGGGGAGGAACAGAACGAACTGATGCACAACATGGAGGGAGAGCTTTTTTTTCTCTTTCTGAAATATTGGACATACACAGAAAACAACGGAGGCAACTTGTAAAAGCTACAGAGTTTGGCGAATACCCCATTGGCAAAATACACGGTATCTCATTCCTATCCCCACATTTAAACCTGACACAGTTTAAAAGACTAGAAAAAGCTTATAGGCTTCAGAAGGAAATGTGGCTTGTATTAATCTCTGCACCCTTCCCCCTACAACTATAACCCCATGAGAGATATTTCCCTTCCTACTTGGTAACAGGAAGGAAATATCTTATAACAGTAGAGGCATTTCGAAGTCAGAAAGGACAATGCGATGGATGTCATGACAGAGAGGGAGTATAATACAGTATGTGTTACTGAAAGGCAATTCTTCAAAGAGGACAAATCCTTTAAAAAACAGAAATACTAATAACAAGACAGCAAACTAGTTTATACAGTTCTAAACGCAAAAAAAAAAAAAAAAAAAAAAAAAAAAAAAAAAAAATATAAAAACTTACAAAAACAAAAAAAAAAAAAAAAAAAAATTTTAAAAATTTCAAAACCAAAAAAAAAAAAAAAAAAGAAAGAAAGGGTAAAAGAATTAACAACTCATAAATAAAAGACAGGTCCCAGACCTGTTATTTGTGAACCATTTTCTTAAATAGGTGCATAATGTAAATCTTATGTACAAAAAAGAAAAACAACTACTTTGCGTAACAACTGCAGGACAAGGGGGGGAAGGTGAAAATCATACTGGTTTTGGTTTTCTCCTGTTGAGATTTCTGTAAGTTGGATTTTCTGGAGCAGAACTGGTGGCAGAGCTCTGACTGGCCAGGTGCCAGCCAAGGAAATCCAGGCAAATAACAACAAATTAATTATTCTTTTTCTCCACACCGCATAAAACACAAAGGCAAATAAAACCACAAAGGTTTTCTTTTCTTTCTTTTTTGTTTTTTTTTTTTTTTCTTCTTTATAATCCTCTTGCTGCTACAAAGTTGGTTTTTTTCTTTTTTTTTTCTTTTTTTTTTTTTTTTTTTTTCTTCTTTATAATCCTCTTGCTGCTACAAAGTTGGTTTTTTTCTTTTTTTTTTCTTTTTTTTTTTTTTTTTTTTTCTTCTTTATAATCCTCTTGCTGCTACAAAGTTGGTTTTTTTCTTTTTTTTTTCTTTTTTTTTTAATTTTCTATTTAAATTTATGTAGATTCTGAAATCACAAAGCTGAAAGAATCCATCTGGGTCCAGGCTTGCCCTGTCCCCCCCCAACACACACACACACAACACCACTCCTCTCCCCCACAACCACGACTCCCAACACCAAATCCCCAAAACTCACTGCTCTACAGGGATTAGACAAAAGTTATTTCTTAGTTTGTTTTTTCTCTGTTTGTTTTAAAAATCCTTTCCTCCTCGCAAGAAGCAAAAGAGAAGAGTTGGAGGCAGAGATTTCACCACGCTTCAGTGTAGCGGACATCCACTTCCTTCAGATTGGGTAGTTTCGCCTGTGTGGGAGGGTAGGGAAAAGGCAGGATTAATGATGTGTTTAGGACTCAGGAATAAAGTTCCTGGCAAATCCCTACCATCAGCATCCTGGGAGTATGGATCTATCAGCCACAAAGTGCAGGGAGATGCACTACACCCTGCAGAGTACCACTGCTGAGCTCAGCAGTGATCTGGAACATACAGGTGTTAATGAAGGGACACAGTGCAGAGCCTTCATGGACACACAGGACCAAGTCCAACTAGTGGCTCTGGTAGCCTCCACACACCAGTCACCATGTCCAGATCAGGTCCTATTCATTATGCACAGGCTTAGCAAAACAGAGCTTGAAGCAACCTGCTCTAGTGAAAGGTACCCCTGCTCATGGCAGGAGGTTCAAACTGGATGAGCTTTAATTCCTTCCAACCCAAACCATTCCATGATTCTATGAAAGCCTGTTTGCAGCAACCAGCCACACGCTGCTTCTTCAAGCTCCACTCAGTCACTGCTTGATTTTTCCCTCCATGTATTAAAACAATCTGAGTGTGTTTTGTCAACTTCTGGTGTCTTCGTAGTCTCCTTTCCATAACTCACTGCTGTTGGTCATATTGTTCCTCAATTACCCTGTGCAAGTCAGAGGCGAATCTGTTGTTTGCAGGGTTCCCACTTGCTGATCCTGTTTCTGTGCTCCCTGACCATAATCGTACGGCTAACTCTCTCAAAACAAACAAATACATTTAATTAGGCTAGGGCATAATTGAGGAGTTGGAAGTTTCTAGGAGTCATTATTACCTCACTTCTTGATTTATGTGCATGCATATTTTGATAAGAGCTAGTCATAATCCTACAGACATTGCCAGCAAATAATTTTTCAGTTAGGCAATAATGACTTCAGTAGTGGGTGTTTATTTATTGTCTGGTTCAGCCTGCCTGGTACATATGTGGGTGCCTGTGTGTGTGCAAGCGTGTTTAGTGGGGTGGGGGATGGAGAAGGGAGAGGAAATGTCATCACTGGTGTGTGCCCCAAGTGCTCTCACAGACCAAGGGGAGAAGAAGGAAAGATTTGTATCAAAAACGTGCTCTTTGAAGTCTGAGCTGTTCCCAACAGACCTACAACCATGTGCCCCAAGGGAAGAAACTACTACCCTCCCTCTGAACACACACAGAGCCCTGACAAAAATGGCCACTTAGATAAATCTCAATGAAAGAGGTGAGAGGGGGGAAAAAGTGACGCACAAGTTTCCTCCACTTTTTTAATTCTCTGCAATCATCGGGCCTTTGCTCACAGCCAGTTTTGCTGTTTGCCCTGGCAAGTCACCTTCTCAGTTGCTGCTAAGGACTGTTAATGCAATACCAGAGCAGAGGGAATTGGTTAGGAAAACATGAGTTTCAGTACAAATTTAGTGGCAAAAGGGCTCAGAAGCAGGGGCAGGACTAGGGGAGCATTTCAGTAGACTTGATTTCAGAGCCCTAGGCCAAATGAATCATTGACCTTGATTGTCTGTAAACCCTTGAGGCCTGATACAAGCTCCATTGTGTGAACCTGTCTGCAAACCAGCTGGTAATTCCAAGGGCAACTTCTTTGCGTATGCAACTGTGACACAAGCTTTGAAGACTTGATCTTGAAAAAGCCACTCTAGCAACATTGCAGTCAAGTCCCTGGAGGAGCCCTGGCTCCACAGGCAGAACCAGAGATACTGTAGTTTGAAAGCAGAGCAGCTTCAGGACTTGCCTCAAGTTTGAAACTCAACCCAGGTTTGTACGCCTGGCACAATCGAAGGTTTCAGCACACAAGACAACATAATGTTGAGTTTCTTCTTCAGCCCTTGAGTTTATAGGGTAAGACTTTGGGAGATGCAATTCACACAACAACAGAGTGAAGACAAAGTCCAGGTAAAGTCATGAAAGCCAACACATCTCAGGCAGTCTTTGCCTGAAACCACCTGGGCTATTTCCCTCCCACAGCTACATTCTAGCTCTTTACACCATTTTGTTAGGGCAGTTGTAAATTCATAGTACAAATCTCACACATCAAACTCAGGAACTGGGCATTTGTGCAGCTGTTTCCACTTAAAGCCCCGATCCAGCCCAAGAAGCATCAAAGATAAACCTGCACCTTTCCCAATGCTTTTTATTCTCCCTTTGCATTCTGCATCATGGCTCCATAATGCTGTTCACCCTGTTAAGAGGACACAGCTCTGGCGGTTTGAACTAGATTATACCTGTCTCTGCATCCTCACCAGAAACAAACAATATGCTCCTGTTTCTGAAACCTTTACTGTTGATAGCACTGATGAAAAGACTCAGTTTCTGATTCCATCTCATACTCATCTATTCAGCATATTAACTGTTTCCTGAGTCAATCAAAGCCAGCAACCTCACAACGCTGTTTTCAGTCATCACCTCCCCGAAACAATCTAGTTCCCTCTCTTCAGATGGCTTTCATGCTACCTACTCCACAGGACCAGTTCTCTCTACCCCAGGCACTACTACCATGCACTTGCTAAATATGCAAGTCCTTGTGGGCCAGCTCCTTTTCATATTTAGTGGGTGCAATTCAGAAATACCTTGAGATCTTCGTAGGTATCTGCTGAAAGTTTGGTGCTGTTCATATTCAGGCTACACAGGCTCTTCATGGCTAAAACAGAAAACATGCAGATATTTATGACCATGCTGCATTTTCTTAAAATATCAAGCTTACGGGAGGTCAAAGCATAAACAAGACAAGACTGTGCGGTGTGCTCAGGAAAAAGCTGAATAGTGTAAAATATAGAAGTACAAATGGAGAAACAGCTGTTTGGGCCCTCATCCAGGAAAAAGTCCCTATTTAGGAAGGGCCATTAAGCATAGGCTTAAGTCTGCTGACTTCAAAGGAGTTCAGGCAACTTCTCATAATCAGTTTCCTGCACATTATTCTGCATAGTGCCCGTTCTCAGTGCATGGTGCACGCAGAGGCCATGCTGATCCAGCAGTCCTCCCTCCCCCTATTTCCATTTTAGGCTCCAGTACTTAGCAGAATAGTTTCCTAAGATGAGCCATAACTACTGGCCTGTCTGGCATGTCTGTGTAGGATCAAGCCTATTAAAGGAGCCCTTTAAACGCAACAGGAGAGGTTTACAATACACTATGTAGGAAAGGGTTTCATTCTGGCACGTCGAGCAGCTCACAGTGCACAGGGGAATCCTGAATGCAGCTTAGATGGCCCTGCTCTGCCTCACCCTATTTAAATAGCAAGAGTTTCACCTCTCCAAAGAGAAGAAACAAAAAAGGGCCAGAGAGGGTACAAAACCTGCTGCTCACAGTTGGAAAACTCGCTAATAATTTGCTATGTGGTTTTGCAATCTTCCCCTCCTGCATCACAAGGTCAGACTTCCGCCTGAGGGGACACCACACACAAAACAAAGCTGAGAAGTCTCAGGGCAACAGGTCACCACTTGAGATAAGTGCCACTGGTAAAGTCAGAGGCAGAGCCTGAGTAGAGTCTTGGACAGCAAAGCCCACTGAGCCCAGATCATCCTCCTGCTTCCCCTGCCTGCAGCTTAACAGCCCAGCCACTTGAGCAGGCAGGGAGGAAGGAAGTTTAAACCCAAACACAACCAAAGCCTGTCCTAAATCCCTGCGGAAGCAGCACCATGGCAGCCGAGAAATCAATCTTCTGTCTGAACCCACGTGAATTCCTCCGAACCCATGTCATTTTCCTCTGTAGCTTATTTTGGTCACTTACAACTAAGTGCCAGCAGCCCAGCATCTGTGACAGGCGTCTCGCAGAGGTTGAGCACTTGCAGCATTGTGAGGTGTTCAGAGAGAAGCCGCAGCCCTGCGTCTCCAAACTGTGGGGCAAAAGCAGAATTGCTTTCAAACAACACATGAACATCACGCGCGAGTTGCTCAGTGCAAACAGGGCACATTGAAACGAGGTTTGCAGATCAGCCCTCAAAGCCACACTCTGATTGTTTACCACAGTCTCAAATGACAGGAGAGAAAGGAAATAGTTTCATCCCCGTTTTTGCAGATGGGGAACAGAAAAATTAAGTGACTTGTGCACACTTAACCACAGGCCATCATTTAGTCAGAATGGTGCCTTCGAAGTCTGGACTTTATAAGAGGGCGTTCCCACCAGGGCTACACAAGATGGTTATGGCAGGCTCAGCCAGTTCCCAACCACATCACAAAACAAGAGCATAATGCAAGTGGTATTAATTAGCTATTTTGGTCTCAAGAACAATGCACTATTGATTGGTAATTGTTCTATTGACCCACTTGGTTTCTGTTGTTGCTAAATCCCAGATTAATGGAAACCAGTATATCACAAAATAAATGGCAATTAAACTCTTTTTTTTTTTTAAAAATAAAAAAATACAAAAAGCAGGCTCTTTGTCCAATGAAATCAAACCCATTTTGAGCAAGAAGCATCGAAGTTTTCAAATCCCAAAGTTACATTGTTAGGACAAATCTGGAGGAGATGCATGACAGTGTTAAAACAAGTAAGCAATCAGACTGGACTTCATATTCCCCACACAAAAAAAGAGGAAATTTCTGGGATACAGAAGTAGTTACAAAAACAAAACGAGATTCTTTACATGACATCTGGGTGGGGAAAAAAAATGCTGCTTTTTGTGGTTGCACTGAGAATAAACATATTTTCTGTGAGCACTGCAAACAGGTGCTAACAGAAAATGGGAAAAACCTGTTCAATGGAGAACCTCAGAGACCAAAACCAGCAGGGAAATGCAGAAGAAAAATTTAACTTAAAAAGCTCTTTCAATTAACAACTGAATAATTTATTCAGTTAACTTGGCTTCTTTTTGCTTACAAAATAGAATCACAGAATCATAGAATAGTTAGGGTTGGAAAGGACTTTAAGATCATCTAGTTCCAACCCCCCTGCCATGGGCAGGGAATAACCACATTCTCATTTATAGTTTCCTTCTCACATTTTCATTTACAGTTTCCTTCCATTTATTCATTATTTAAGTTTCTTTTTGTTGCTGTTGTTTTTAAAGAAATTCTGGTTGATCAGCATTCAGAGCAGTTCACTGCCTGCACTGCAAAGACTCTGCTTCACTTGACCAGATGAGCTGCACAGACTCCTTTTTGTCACCCCAAATGGATGAAAGCCTAAGTGCTTCTCAGGTGAAAAGCAGCACAGCAAAATACACAGTATCAACAACACCCAACTGGAACATCCAACCCAAGCAGCCACTCCTTTATATTGAAAATAAAATGTAAGAAGTAATAATAAAAAAAAAAAAAGGTGACAAATTAAAATCAGCCTCCAAGATGAGCTAGACCATAGACAGGCCCTGTAAAAATAGCACAAAGACAAACTCATTCTAAACAAGCCTCCTCACACTCTCTTCTCATGTTGATATAATGTGAGATTTCAGAATTAGTCAGCAGTGGTTCCTGCTCTGAGTTTCAGTCTGCAAAGCACTTACCTGAGTTGACCACAGGTTCAGCTGCTTGAGAGAAGGCAGTTTAATAAGGTGCTCAGCACAAGCACTTGTAACATTGGTAAAGGCCAGGCTGAGGTTTTCCAGATTCCCAAAAGATCCTGAGCTTAGCAAGCGGGCCAGGTCTGCATCCTGAAAGCAAACCAGAGATGGATGAGCAAGACTACCGACTCCTCAGCCTGCAGTGTGCAGCACTGTCACTGATACTGCTAACCAGCAGCACAATTGTAAGACTCATTTACAGTAATGGAGAACCACATAGAGAAGTTTCAGTTTGTGTGGCAGGCAGCTGGGCTCTTATGGCAGCGTTTCTTCACATACCCTGGGAAAGACTTATCCAGACATGAGATTCTTTGCGTGTGTATCCTTACGAAACCCAAAGGCTTCAGTGGGCTTTTTAACTTAATGTTTCACTGCAGGTTCTAGATCCAAAGCACACTCAGGATCATCACTTGGCCTCGGTGAAGTCAGTCTGGGTTTACACCAGCCTTATCTGCAAGTGATGGGTCTCTTGCAGACCTGCATGTCTAACATCCAGAACTGGACATCGTGAAATCTGCTTTTTTTGATGCAAAATTCTGCCCCAAAATCTACCATTCCAAATCTGCACACCAGTATAAACCTGACAGACTGAGGCTTCGACTTGCATTGGAAACTGCTGCACAGGCCCAAGAGCGGAAATACATCCTTACTTGTGTAAACTCCAGTTGTGCTGACAGAAAGAGTGCATGACTCCCCTCTCAACTCACCAAAACCACTGTGCCGCATGGCAAACATAAACCAAATGTCTAAATACATTAAGATAAAGCTTGTTTCTCAACTGATGTGATTAACTTACAGTGGACTTGGATGGCAGTGTTAATCTTGTGGGACCACCTTTTCTTTGCTGTAAGACAGAAGATATTTTGGTCAAACAAGCTGCCATTCTACATTTCAGACCATCTGAAGTCTATCAAGCTCAACACCAGGGCAAACCCTGCTCCAATTTCAAAGCTCCCTGCCAGCCCTTCCACTTTGTCCCTGCTTTTTCTGCACTGACAGATTCTTCCCTGAGCATGCTAGATGCAGGCCTGTTGCTACCCAGGGGAAGTCCACTAAATGCAGCTTCATGCTGTGGGTCAGCATTTTGTCTGATTCAGCCTCACATTACTTGGTTACTTTCACTTTAAAGAAAACAGCCTTAAAATGCTGGGCTAAGATAATAAGGGGGTTGAGGCTGCACAGCTGATAAAATCATTTGTCTGACTTCAAAAAAAGTATATGCATTTCAGGCAGGGGTTAAAGGCAACAAATACAAGTGTGAAAGAGGGAAGAGGAAGATTGTGCGTATGTCTGCATAGGTGAAAAAGTGTTAATGAGAGCACTCAAACCGTAGATCCCATTTTAAAACTAGGGGGAAAAAAAAGAGGGGGGAATCTTTTTCTTATAGGCTCTTGCTCTGAGAACTAGACCTAAAG
The DNA here is from genome assembly GCA_002631895.1 of Agapornis roseicollis. Lineage (NCBI taxonomy): Eukaryota > Metazoa > Chordata > Aves > Psittaciformes > Psittacidae > Agapornis > Agapornis roseicollis. The sequence continues at coordinate 118,316 of NDXB01018589.1, forward strand.
ACCATCTCATGAAATGTGAATGTCACAGCATTATGAAATGCTGGCCAGCACTAGAACCATTTGCTGTTCATATGTCAAAAGGTGGCAGAATTTGACAAGCTGACTTGCAAGTTCTTGAGACATCAGGATTTCACCTTCTTTCACACCGATTCTAAGCAGGTTATTGAATATCATTCATAAACATAGTATGGGATTAGACACATCAGTAAATATCATGCAGTATATATATTCACAATAAAATCCTCCAAATACTGCTCTCATCCTGTTGTTAACTGGGAATTTCACACCCTGCTTGTCTTTCTTTTGTACCTCCATTTCTGGAGAGGACAGACCACAATGTGCTATGGCAATACTGCATGCCAGGTGACATACCAGCTCTTTTAACTCCCTCTGCCTGTCACACAGCTGTTCATACATTCTCTTTCCCACGTCTGTGCTTTCCAGGGTAGAGATGATCTGGAGCTGGGTGTCGTTATTTTCAATGATGTTGTACTCCAGCATCAGACACAAAATCTAGCAGCAGAAAGAAAGAAGAGTGGTCACTGCAGTATTTATATTCAGTTGGTTCCAAATATCCTAATTACATTGGCCATGTAGTTTAAATTACTTGGGTAAGTTCTGAGAGCACACATTATTCAGGCTAGATGAGAGGATCACAGCAACCTTTGCCGACCTTCCAACACAAGAAACCAATTTTTATTCATAAAGAATGAACTCTAATGTCTGAAAGTCAGACTATCTATCCTGTCTTCCATTAGTGCTCATTCCTTCTGACTGAGAGGCACAATTACTTTGCATCAGTCCTGGAAGATGGATTCATGCCACAGCCTGATTCAGAACAGGTACAATCGATCCAGTATTTCCCAGGTAGATTGCAGATTGGCACACTTGGGATATCAGTATTGGCACATCAGCAGCAGAGCAAAGCCGTTCCCTAACTGCTGGATTTTCTGTCCCTAAGCACAGGCAGAATGCAGGTGAAGTGCATCCTGTCTGTGAGGCAGGTTAAGGAAAGGTAAGGGAGGCTCCAAGAAAAGGTGATGCTGGGAGCTTGCTGCTGTGGCCAGAACATGTTACATCTCACTGGGAATATGCCTCACCCACCCCTGGGCAAGAGGCTGCCACAGGTGCTGCACAGGAGCAAGTTAAACACCAGGGAATGATTCCAACGAGTTGCATGGACTCAGGACACAAGCTGCACTCCTCATGCTGCCTCGTCTTTTCAGCCACACATCACGCCATTGCAATGAGAATGCAAAGCTTTTATTCCCTGCATCATTCTAATTATCTTTAATGAAAAAAATCAAGCAACATTATATTCAAATTCACACAGCGCACTCTGTTATTTACTGGATTAAATTAGCACACACAGATCTAGCTCAAGGAAAAACTGTAATTCCTTCCACCTATTTAACCATGCTCTATTTCCACTTAAAATGCATGATGGCATTTATCAAGACATATCTTCAAAGAAACTCAGAAAAATATGTTTAAACTATTAGTGCAACAAAAATAACCAATCATAGGCACACAAAAATCAGTTTATTAATGCAAGTAAATAAGGTTTTGTAAATGCAGTACTTATGCACTGTTCATTTTGCATGTGGCAAGACAAGCTTCAGGAATTTAGTCACGGAAAAGCTTTGTGGTTCTGAGTTCTGACCCCCCGCCACAGACTACATCATCATGGATGGCCTTTTATTTCCCAACTTAGCCTCTCCAACTGACTTAGAGCAAACAATCTCTCTCCAAATATTCTTGCACCCACTGTTCATGAAATTTGCACTGCATAACAACAATATTCCATTGCACTTAATGAAGAGAAACACGACTGCTGGTTTTCGATATGACACAAACCTGAGCTTGGTTTCTATAGTTCCACTAGACCTAATACTGCTCATAAACCACAACCACCTATGTTTAGGGCTTACCTCAACCATTGTCTGGTTACCCCTTAAGGCCAGTAGCATGCAAGGTCCCAGTTTATTTTCAGCCAGTGAAAGCAGAAACTTCTTTGTTTTATAGCAGGATCCCATTAAAATATGCACCTATTTGAGAAACAGAGCTAAATTAGAGGCATTAGCCTAAGAAACATATATACCTCTGGAAACAACATTGTTAGACAGTCACACAAAACATAGACAAATCTAAAGAAAAGGGGTCCCTCATTACCATTATGGTTGCAATCTCTCAACAGCTTTATTGCTGATTGGAAGTGATACCTAGTGAGATCTGAGGGGGTGGGTAGTTTTGCTCCATGAAGGAGTGCAGCTGACAGAGGCCTGATACAGGCTCCCCAGGAAGCATCAAAGCAGCTGTGCAATTGTCCCCATCCCTAGTAACATGATGAACCCAGCCCCAGGGGAACCACAGGAGACTTTTTGTTCACATCTGTTTGCAGTCCAGTTTCTCTGGAAGTGCCAGCTGGTGAGCAAGGGTTGTGTGGGCTGGATGCCTAGGTAAAAGGAAGTGGTGCTGGCTGAACGCTAGCCTTGGTTCAAGGGTGGTGACAGATAAAATCACCTGTTCAGAATGAGCAGACAGGAACTGACTGGGAAAGGAAGGAATGCCTTAAGAAGGCAGTCCTGAGCCCTAAGTCAGAGATGACTTCATGTGCTTTCACATGCTCTTGTGTCATTATCTTGCTTTCTCTCTTGCTCAGTTTTCTCTGAAAGGAAAGAAATGCTGAGAACACTGCCTGAGTAAAACTCTCGAGTCCACTAGTTGACAACACTGTCCCGCAGACTTCTACCTCCAGAGAGCATCGGATGATATCACATAGTAACACCTATGGCAAAAATGCAAAGCCACTTTTACAAATGAAACGTTAAGAGTCTCTTCTCACAGAAGATATTTGCAATATTCTTTCCCATTGAAAAGCCCTAGAGATTAGCCACTGACTATTTCGGTTTTCCAGCTAAAGTCCTATTTCATGGCCCAGACAGCTGATTCACCAGTTTGCCAGCAGAGCACTGTGTGACAATTTGTAGTTTCCAATGACCTAGGCAGTAAGAGCTCCATTAAATACAGTTAAGTCTACACTACAATAAACTTGTAAATACGTTCTGTGGTTCCCCTGGTTCATAGTATTGCCTGGTCTACGTTCAACACTGCTGAAAATATCACAACCACGCCATGGTGGGGTCAGTTCTATGCAGATCATGTGCTACCATGCAATTCTTCTTCCTCGTGGCTTCATTACCAGCAAGGCCTTTAGAAAAAACACAAAATATTTTCTTAAGCATCCATGTTTTTAAAGGTATCCTTTAAAAACAGTAAGCTTAACGCCAAGAAGGATTTCATTTCATGCAGTTATCATTAAGCTTTTTAGGAGGTTTTCTTGAGTGATGGAAAATACTGATGCTACCACTTAATGCAAGGTCCATCTATGAACAGGATGTTTTCCATACTTTATGGTTAGTCGTTAGCAGCTCTTTAAGTATTTATCAACATCCTTGCAAAGGGCACAGAGTACTGCATATTGATGTATGTTAGCACTGTGCTCTCATGCACGCCATCTCCTGATGCTCATAAATATCACAGACCACAAAAGCTCTCAGGAGAAATTATGTAATTCTGAAGTTTTCTTTCCAAACATAAAAGACAGAATCAGCAAAGAGGGATTAAACCTTTTGTGAACAGTCTTTGTCCATTACCTGTTTCAAAGGTATCTGATCCATCTGGATTAAAGTGTATAAACAGTTTTAAGTGCAGAAACAGATCTGCATGTTCAGCATGAGGGAGATGCACAAAGTAGAGATCTCCCTGAAAGTCACTCCACTGTACACCCAACTTCAACAAACGTTATTCCCTTTGCCAGGGAAAGGAAGTAATACCATTTCCATCTTACTTGGTATATGGAGAATTAATAAACACTGAGACTTACGTGACTTGACCCAGGCTGCACAGGAAGCCAGTGGCAGCATCAGCAACTAAAACTTATTATTTTCTGTCTAGTCTTTCTGAGAGTTACAAAAGAAATAACTACTAGGAAATAGAATGCTGGTTTCTAATTATACGTCCTCACGACAATGTCATTGGGCAGAGAAACTGCTAACATATTTTTGTATCTATATATCCACCCTTTGATTAATTTAATGTTACTTTAAATTCCAAGGTAGCCTATAAATGGAAACTATAGGCGTGGATGTGCAGAACAGTCTGTCGCACCTGCCTCCCAGTATTTCATATTCTGAAAGAGTTTTTCATACAGACAAACACATGTATTTATAAATACAAAAGTACATATGCACACACACATATATGCATGGTTCTGTGCACTACACAGTGCAAAAACAACCAAAGTTCAAGAAGAGAAAGCTGACACGTTAGCCAAATTGTGATTGCAAGGAATTTCAATTGCTTTGGTGATATAAAGATTTAGATTTCCTGGTGTGTATTCGCAGTTTACAGAACCATGACAAAACAGCATTACTTACTGCAAAGAAGTTACTAAACTCACATTATGGCAGACACGTACCATACTGGCAAACAGCTCCCCATCATCATCACATGCCACTCCACCAGGGCTGTAGAGCTGGAACCAGCCATCCTTGCCAGCCCGCACACTCAGCAAGCATGAGTGGACCTGCCAAAAAGTGAAGACATTGGGAAGGTTACAGTTCCTGCCAGTAAGCATGGGTGTCTCCCACACTTGGCCAAAAGAAGTCACTACAAAACCAGGGTCTGCTGGAAATTTATGGTTAATATTCCAGTCTCCAGAGCTACAGGCAAGTCTCCACTCACAGAATCATTTTTGCAGTACAAGCAAGGAGGGAAGCTGTATCATCATTCATTGCTTGGCCTCTTTCATTTCCTTTACACAAATTTGCTCTGATCTAGAACAGCTCCTTTCACTTGAAAAACCAAAACAAAACCCAACCCCATTCCCAAAAGAAACAAAATAAAACCACAAGTGATAATGAAACAAAAAGACTACAATTTCTGAGCTTCTGCCATTTTCCCCCCATCCTACTGCCATGTGTGTCTGCACTTCTGATGTGATCTGCACACCAAATGCAGTTGGCTAATGGCTTGCTCCTTCCAATCATTAAAAAATCTTATTACTCCTGCTATAATAAAATGTGACCAGAGTCAGGGTGAAGGAAATCCACAGATTAACAGGAATACGTAAGAAGCTGCACTGAAGAACTGGCACTAGCAAGCTACCATTAGTCTAAATTTGGCCCGCTGTAGAGATTACTGTATCTGTTCCCACAGCTTAATAGAGGAGTCTTAATTAAGGTTTTCTCCAGCTGATGATGTTGAACAAGCTACACGTGCAGCAGTCAGCCACCATGAGGCTACAGCTACACACTCCTTCCAGTAACACACCTCCCACCCCGTTTCTCCTGATAATTCATGGGAATTATGGTCATTTGCACACAAAGTAACTGAAAAGCAGCCACATAAAACCTGTTATTTCACAAGCTGTAAGGGTCTGTGGATTTTGCTTTCCTTTTTTTTTTTGTATGGAAGAAAAGCCCTCAGAGAATTCAGAGTGGGAAGATGTTGCTGGCTGCAGTTTACTGCAGAGCAAGGACAGCAACTGATGCCAGACATGGAGGTCACAACACGTTTATACATAAAGCAAGAAACCATTCTTATTAACACCATGTGCCCTGGGCAGCTATTACTCCCTAAGCAACATAAGCACAGCAAAACCACACCATGTTTTGAAACAAACTACTTAAGGAGAGATCTTTGGAACAAGCGTTCTTTCAGCCCCACTGTTACTACTCTGTGTAACCCGTCAATAGACTCACTTCTTGCCTCAGGTCTTCTGCAAATCTCTGAATCACATATTTCAGCTCCCTGGGGGAAAAAAAAGGTAAAAGAACAAGAATAAGCAGTTGCTGGTTGCAGTATTCATGTGAGTGTCACATTTCAATTACACTTTAAACTATATATATTCATGCACTTTACAGAGAAACAAGTTGAACTGCTTCCACAGGAAGGAAATGTGAGGGCTAAAAGTGATTACCAAGGACACTGTCTGTTCACAATAGCCTAGAAAAGGTTTCAGAGACATGCAGTGACAAACACGTTTGTAAACCCTGTCAGCACTCAGTGTCTTTAGCCCTTGGCATACTGCTGTCACAGCATATTACAAAGAAAACTACATATTTTTATTACTAACAGAACATGCTTATGGCCCCTCACAGGTAAAAAAAAAACATTAGAGACACAATACTGAATAATGCACCATTGCTTTTGTTGACTAGTGTAAGTATGTTAAGTAACCACCCCCCCTTCAATAAAACAAGCAAGCCCCCAAAACTTACTTTGTAAATTTCTCATGTGCAAGAGCCCTGAAATTTAAAACAGAGAAGTATGAGGATCTGGGAGAAGGAAGGAAGGAAAAACAAAGAAAGAAACGGAAAGAAGGATGGAAGGAAGGGAAAAGAGAAAAAAGAGAAGAAAGAAAAAACAAAGCTAAACCAAACCACAACCACTACTCAGCTTTTTCCATGTAATAAAGCATTTGCTAAGACACTGCAGCACGCAAGACAAAAAGAATAATCTTTCCAAACAGATCAGGTAAAGTCTCTTTCATTAATCTAGGGGAGAAAATGAATGAAAACCTCAATATTACTTGGAATAAAACTTGTAGCTTTTCTAAGGACTTAGACTAATGGCAGTGAAAGCTTTGAGTCAGAAGAAAGCTAGTAGAAGGCTTACAATAAGGCTGTATCATTACAGAATTTTGGCTACCTGGAAGAGTCAAGTGGATTCTTTAATTGCAGTGCAATTATAGTATGGTCACAACTAATTAACATCATGCATCAATAAAGCAATTAGCGGTCATTCTGTAAAGTGTCTTGCATTGTGGTATAGTTTACACCTCCCCCAGGACATACATTTGACTTAGGCAAACGATGTCTCTGTTGCCTTATCTCCAAGCTCTCACTGTAGCCCAGGTAACCCAGCACGGAGGATTAGACCTCTCTGATTCAAGACATCAGGTCATTAGGGGATGTGATAAGCTACCAAATTGTACAATTACAGGTTGTAATGTTTGTCCGTAGAGGTCTGTATTTTATAAACACTACTGCTCATTAATAGGTTTCCGAGGAAGCTTGGCTGATCCATAGGGTAGCGTCTTCATTTAATGCAAAATACAAACGATACAGGTCTCTATGATGCCAGTAAAGCATCCTCCTCCACTAAATCTCTCACTTTGCTCTTCTCTGCACCAGCTTTCCTTCCTTTCCTGTCTGCCTGTCTGTAGTTAACCGTTTTTCTCTTCAGCATCATCTTAGACACATGGGAAAGGAAGATGAAGATGTCCCTCTGTCTCGAAGTAACTCTTGATTTTAAATCAATACTAGAGGCACAAAGCTCCTATTACCATCAGTTTTTACTTGACATTGTATTTCACCATAAAACAACAGTAACGAGAATATCTCAGTAAATACTAAGAGAGTGCAAGCTTACTCCTTTGGAAATGGGATAGGTTGAAGCAAGCTGGCGAGGGCTGGTCTCCAGTCATCATAGTCTGACCTGAAAAATGAATACTCTGTTAACAGGTTAGCAAGTTTCAAACATGGCATGTCAACAGTTTGTTCAGAAAGTCTGAAGTTAAAGTTGGTGCAGGCACCACAACCTTTCTGTTTTACTGAGACACTCAAAAGATCCACAGTGACATTTCCCTTTCCATTTTCAGAACACCCTCGAGTGAGGCACAATACATCTGATATCCACAATGACTTCCAGAGAGTCATTGTGACTTCATGTTGATTTTATGCCAACATAAAGACTTCATGAAACCTGTTGACAATTAATCACTAAGTAATATTTTCATCTAAGTTGGTACAGCAATTACCAGGCCACTGCTATTTACAGCTCTGCTCTGCATTTAATTGGAATTTTTTATGTTGGAGCGGGGTTTTTTGCTATAAAACGTAAGCTCATTTGTAGAAACAAACATACCCCCAATACATTTTGACCTTTGTACAAAGGAATTCAAACAGTACAGAGTCTTTGGCTTAAGAGGAGAGAGACTAGTGAAGGAAACACTGTGATCAGGGGTATAAGAGGATAAATGAAGATAACCACAGAAGGCAGCTAAGTCCAGTGGACCCAGAATGAAGTGTCTGTTCATAGAATCATAGAATAGTTAGGTTTGGAAAGGACCTTAAGGTTGGAAAGGATCATACAGTTCCAATCCCCCTGCCATGAGCAGGGACACCTCACACTAAACCGTATCACCCAAGGTTTCATCCAACCTGGCCTTGAACACTGCCAGGGATGGAGCACTCACAACCTCCATGGGGAACCCATTCCAGTGCCTCACCACCCTCACAGGAAGAATTTCTTCCTTAGATCCAATCTAAACTTCTCCTGTTTAAGTTTGAACCCGTTACCCCTTGTCCTGTCACTACAGTCCCTAAGGAAGAGTCCCTCCCCAGCATCCCTACAAGCCCCCTTCAGATACTGGAAGGTTGCTATGAGGTCTCCATGCAGCCTTCTCTTCTCCAGGCTGAGCAGCCCCAACTTTCTCAGCCTGTCTTCATACTGGAGATGCTCCAGTCCCCTGATCATCCTCGTGGCCTCCTCTGGACGTGTTCCAACAGCTCCATGTCCTTTTTATGTTGAGGACACCAGAACTGCACACAATGCTCCAGGTGAGGTCTCACAAGAGCAGAGTAGAAGGGCAGGATCATCTCCTTTGACTTGCTGGTCATGCTTCTTTTGATGCAGCCCAGGATACAAATGGCTTTCTGGCCACTACAGTTCCCAGTTGATGTGTTTTGTTTTCACCTCTGCTGTCAGTATACAGACCAGTATGCATACGGACAAGGTCTGTACAGCTCTGAGGAGCCATCCATAAGGGGATGCTCATGTAAACTAGAATAAACNTTGCTGGTCATGCTTCTTTTGATGCAGCCCAGGATACAAATGGCTTTCTGGCCACTACAGTTCCCAGTTGATGTGTTTTGTTTTCACCTCTGCTGTCAGTATACAGACCAGTATGCATACGGACAAGGTCTGTACAGCTCTGAGGAGCCATCCATAAGGGGATGCTCATGTAAACTAGAATAAACAGAATGTTTTGCATGCATTGGTCAGTGCAAACTAATCTGGCAGGATACCATCTCAGTCTACCTGCAAAACACATGTGGTACAGCAGGTATGGCTTCTCATGCAGCAGTAGCACTTTGCACACTGCCACCCCTCTCCTCCAAATGATCTCAAACATTTAGGAGTTAGTTAGCACTTATTAACTGCCCTACTAATGCAGTGCATGAAGAGTACAATCATTGCAGGATGGATGAAGGATACAGAAGATAAGAGAACTGGAGAAGTCAGCACCAAAACAGGCCACAGAACCCACCAAGCCAAAGCCCAGATCCTGGCACTGCCTTGTCAGGCCATTCACACTCCAATTTATATTAATGAAGTAAGAGTAGTAAATCTCATTTGGGGTGAAACACTTTGGGATGTCTGTAGAAAGCAATGTATAAAGCCTACCACCTCCTCTTCCTGCTGCTACCCTTTGGATTTCAGTTTGAAAAGTCAGATTATTGGCCGCAGCTTATAGAAAACTTGGCACAAAAGTATGGTGTTTCTTTAGGATAGAACAAAGTGAAATGTTCTCAAATGGACAGTAACTACTGATAGCATTAGAAACAGACAACATATGCATGGGAACCATTCCAAAATAATGCTTTTTTTTTTTTTCCCCAAAGAAAAGGTTCCATCCCAGAGAAACCAAAGATGGATGCATTTCTAAAAGTCTCATCCATTTATAGAACCACGGAAACCAGAAGTTTCTATAAATTAATAATAAACATTACGTTGGACAGTCCACGAAGACATGTTCGTGGACACAAAAAATACTTATGTGCATGAGTAGGATATTCTTAAGAAGCAACATCAGTGCTGACTCTTGGGTCCTCAAAGAATTGACAAGTCTAATGAGCAATCCTTTTCCTTTCTTTTTCTTTTTTTAATAAACATACCTCTGAAAATTCCTACTAAACCTGAGGCCAATTTTACTCTAAAACCAACACATTTTTGTTGATAGATGCAAACAACTTTCAGAACAGGCTATTGTTCTTAAAGGAGAGAAAAGGCTGAGTTAGGAAATTCAAAGGTATTAAAGGTGTTTCACATCACATGCGATACAGTACCTACAAATCCTGCCTCAAAGAAGCCTAAGAGCCACCTGAAAGCTTAGGTCCTGTGACATCTCAGATTAGTGTTACACCACTAGCATTCCTCTTTGAGCAATCTGTGGAGTTCTGATCAGTAATAATGTGAACCAATCAATTTTGCATGGGTGATCTTCAAAGGAAATTGCAAGAGGAATTAAAAAGCTACTTTGTAATAGGCTAAGACCGAGTAAAACTGCAGCCAGAACTGGACAGTATCACACTCTGACATTTCTTGAAGCTGGGAGTTATGTGTGGCACCTATTTGCAGAGTAGGTCAGTGAGTGGACAGTGATAATAAGCTATAGCTTGTTTTCCTAGAAGAAGAAAGGAAGAAAACTGTGTCCTGTGAAACACATAGAGCTTGGTCACATGAACAGGACCCAAACATAACATCTACACAGCCTGTAATCCCTTCAATCTGAGCTAGGAAACATGAAACAAACATAGCACAAGAATAAAACTGAACTACTTATTAAAAGCCTACGGTGTTTCTCCTCCTCCCACCAACTCCCTTTTCAAAAACATCTCCCTTCTGTCTGTGCTCATCTCATTTGCACTCTTCTTTCACTTCAGACAGTCGCTTTTTTCTTTTCTCTTTTTTTCAATCCATTCAAAGCTCTAGCACAAGAAGAAGTGTTTGAAGCGGGGAAAGAAAGGGAGATGGATTAGCTCTGGCTGCAGCTAACAACCACTGCTATGAGCTAGACAAAGAGCCCATGCCAGGAAGAGGAGTTTGCACCTGTGACAAACTCCTTTTGGAGCTCTTCAAAGGGCGCTGGACTGAACACTCACACTAATATACAGCTTAAATCCCAAACTGGCCTTATAAGAGGGGGAGAATGACTTCCTGATGTACTCACCTGGTCTGATTTGCACTTTTAGGGTGAGAAGGACCATGTGCTCGTAGGTCAGGGTGCCAAGTGGGTGAAGGCTGTCAGAGCAGTCACCTGCTGCTGCACACAGCTTTACTTATCCAGAAGCCTATGCTGGCCAGAACACTGGCTTAACCGTAATAATTAAGCCCCGACTGCAGTGACTTTGCCTCTAGGCCATCGTTGCTATTGGCCTGCCAACATAATACATTTTCCTTCCCCAGGATCACCTTTCACCAAAATGAAAACCTGCCCATGTGTCCTGTGTGGCACAAACAATCCAAAACACACTAGCAACCCAGGGCAACCCTGATAAACATGACATAAGAGAATCCACTTGGGATATTCAGAGCATGCCACTGACCTATTGGGGAATGCAGAGAAGGCAGGGGAAGCTCCAGTGGGTGCTTGCATTCGGAAAGCTGTCAGTCTTAACACCAGGAGATTGCATGCCCAGAGCCCTCTGTTTTTAGAGGGCAATAAAGACACAAAGAGCAACTACGTGGAAGCAGCTTGTTTCTCCAGCTTGGCACAATCAAAATCTTTCAGATAACTGTTCTGTTCTCACAAAACAGTAAGATGACCAAGCCCTCCAGACACATACCTTATCCCTTCTTTCCCTTGCTCTGTACCAAATTCCCTACCAGATCCCCTGTCATATAAGGCATAAACCTGCTATCTGCAAAACAGTGAGGCTTCTTTTTATGTTCAGCCTTCTATGAGCAGGACTTCTTTGTTTTTCAAAAGAATAAAATGTAGAACCATAGAAAGGCCCTAGAAAGGTCCTGTCCTGGCTGCTGAGAACAGAAAAGGGTCTTTCCAGACATCCAAACACTTGTACCCCTCTCTTGGGTCTTTGGGAACAGGGTAAAGTCAGCTCCTCGGGGAAACTTGCATGGCTGTTTCCTGATGCTGCTGCACTGTGAGCAGTGTAGACCTGTTCTAGTCCAAGGAACAGGACCCACAGCCCCTATTACTGCAAATGTCAGTACAGCTCTTCAAGCACAAGTCTGGCCATACAAGAAATTCTCTAATGCATGGAAACATTAACATGCAAGTAGGCGCATAGCGCTGGATAACACTGCGCATCTCTCAGATCCTCTAATTTAATGTGATGAAACAAAAGATTTCAATTAATTTAGAGTGTTTTCTACAGACCAGTTTAAGACTTGCAGCATTCAGGAGGCACTGACTGGCATCAATAACACTATCAGAGTCTAGAACGCATTAGAGAATACTGACACAGAAGTTTGATTCACTTTTGAGCACAGGACAAACATACCATGTTCCACTAGAGACTGTCTCGCCTTTAAAATCTGCCCTGACTTTGGGTCACCTGCCAGCATCCTTAAAGCCATCATTTTCTGGTCTCCTTTAGTATGCAATAGCTATGTTCTGTTACTCAGCTACATTAGAAAAGGGCCAAAGACATTCTTGCTGGATTGGTAAACAGCCACAGAGATGAACTTTCTAATCTGCACGATTATCCTTCTGTGCAAAAGGTGAGGTAATGCAGTGATTATTAAATAACTGCTGTTACATTTTTATCAATATTAGAAGAGCTTTTTTTTTTCCCCTAAAAAAAGTCGGTATTGTGTAGGAGTTACGTGTACAGTAAGATGTCCTCTGCTGAAGGTACTCTTAAGGATCGTTATTTACTAGCCTTTCAATAATTAAAATCTGCCTAAATAAATTACTCCCCGCTGTCCTAAGTTAATTATGTAAAAAAGATATCATTGTTGGTGACTCTCTTGTTTTGATGACAATATTGAGTCAGACACCTAAAAGAACAATTAAATTCAATGCTAAACAACTTATTTATGTTTGGCTTACCACTGTTATTAATAAGAACATTATTTTAGTGACTGCCTGCTGAGAGCTCAGCTACTGGGTAGCAGTGGTCTCATAATTAATATTTTCTTCCTACTGGCATGTTCTGCAACTCTCTTTATAGTCTCAGCTTTTCAAAGTACAGTAATAGTATTTAGTGCATCAGACAGCCATTGTTCAAGAAGAATCTGAGCATGCAAGGAATAAGCATCACAACAGCATCATCTTGCATTTTTGTTAATAACTACCAGCCCTTCTACAATGCTTTTTTATCACTGGTTTAAGAGTTTAAAAATCATCTTTCAAAACCTTTACTTGCATTAAAGGTAAGGAAACTAAGACACAAAAAGAAGCAACTTATTTAAAGCCTCCCAGCAAACCAATAGCAGAATCAGGAGCAGAACTAACTTCTGTATTAATGCTTTCAGGTCCAAAAAACCCAAGGGATGAACAAAAATGGAAGGGAACCTAAATCAGTGGATCTGCCTTACAAACCATCCTGCATTCTCATAGGCTGTGATTTCTCAAGCAGAAGGTGGACTCTGGCAAGGGAGCTGAGAAAAGCTGCACCAATTTTATAGCATCACTGGTCCTTCACTATACACATGTATTCTGTATACACAACATGTGTGTACAGAATTACCCTTGTACAAGCTGGAAAATGGCTCCCCACCTACAACCTGTGCAGTAACAACAACACTGTTTGTGTTGTTTTTCACTGCTGGTATTGAAGAGCTTGACTTTCAAAAAGACACCAAACACAGCCAAAAAGTAACTTATTTTAAGGTACAGAGTGAAATGAAAGTTCTTAGTGTAGGAAATTACATGGGAATTGACATCTGGCATATCAACTGTTCAAAACGTGAAGAGACCATGCAGAAGAACACGCCGATACGTGAATTTGTTTGTAAGCGTGTGTCAGCTGCATGATGAAACCAAAACCATCAATGCTTAGTGAGTCAGCATGCAAGCCAGCATCAGGACTGAGAGAGTTCACAGTGTTTATAGAAAACATCGAGAGTCAAGGGGACAGGAGTAAATACACAATGTGTTTAATGTAGCACCTGGGCGTGTGAAGCCACCAGATCAAGCGAAGTCAGATGCTGTGCTATTTCAGTGCAAACTTCTCTAAAGACAGAGACTAGGACAGGGTAAAAAAAATTAACAAAACTAATTAGTCTTCAGCAACTTCCTGCTCAAGAATCTAATGGGAACAGTATCTTGGATTCACCTGTTCTACCTCCAGCTCAGTATGTGTGCTTACGGATGCATTTGCAGTGATTTAAAGAATTGTGTTGCAGATTTGTAGTACATATCTTGAAAAAAAAACTGAAGCATGGGACAAAACTTTCACAAAATCCTTCATTGCTTAAAAATAATCAATGTGGACATGTAACAGTTTTGCCCAAAGGCATACTGCAACTCAGTAGCAGAGCTGGCTGTCAAAGCAAAGAGAGTTGCTCCCGGGTTGTTTTAGTGCAACTCTATTACAGGCTTCCACTCTGCAGTCCACCTTTTTATCCAGGAGAAAAACAAGCTTTTCCTGAATAAGTTTTTATTTTATGTTCCTTTTGAAGATACTGAGAGGATTCACTTCCCAGGAAATCACAGAGCCATCAGTTTGTAAAGGCTACTTGAGCATTTGTTCACAAATAGAGGTCTGCTGCATCAAAGCAACTGGTTGACAAACACAGGCTCCACTTTAATACAAGTAAATACAAACAAGTCATCAAACTTCTACAAAAAAGTGAAGGGAAAACACCTAAGTGAAAGACAAGATGCTGACCTCAACCATCTCCTGCTGAAGGCAGGGGAGCAGCGCTGCCTATCAGTGCACAAGCACTGAGCCTAGCACAGACCTGCCTTTTTCTAGCTCTGTCTTGGGCAATCCCAAGAGCCCTGAAGGAGGCCAATGGATGATTTTTTTACCTGGTGGGTGAGAACAAAACAGAAACCACTGACAACAACATCCCATCTTCTGAGGCTCACTGTACAAATAAGCTTTCCATTTTCATCTTCCCAATGCTATTTTTAGAGCATACTGGCAGTGCCAGATGTCTCTTTCAAAGGCTGGACTCTTCAGAGCTAGAGTTAAGATTTATAACCATGCGCCTGCTGGTCAAAGATGTTGAAGATGACAGGCCTGTTGGAAGAGCCCCCCCATTGTTAAGATGACATTGTTTGAAAAGCTGCTTAGAATAGTTACTCACAGCATCTTGAGTATTTCAACATAACAGCCAAGGATCCTGTCTGCCTGGGCACTCAGCTCAATGCTCATGGTGCTGCAGGTAGGACTGACCATCAAGCAGTCAATCAGGTTGGGCTCACTGTCATTGCCAGCATTGGCTGTCATCTTCTGATTAGCTGTGTTGGTGCGCTCCATTTCCACGTGGATCTCATTTGAAGTGACAATAGGTGGTTTGGTGCGGGATTCAGTCACGGTGGCCTCTTGAGAGACCAGATCAGGACTTGTATGAAGAAGGCGGAGAGGCAGATTAGGCTTTCGGTCACACTGCTGCTGGCATCCATTCCTGATTTCCTTCAGGCTTGGTGAATTGTCTCGGCTGAATTTTAAGAACAAACAAATAATTTCAATATACAAACAAGCAGCAGAGCAGGAGAGAGTGTTCATCACTGAGAAGCCAAGATCTTGGCAATTTCCCACTGCATTTCACCCCAGCCCACTAGATTGCTTTATTCTATGTAATTGGATTACTGCAATCAATTCAAAACATTAAAAAGCTCTAATAGGACCGCTCAGTAGTCCCTATTCTATAAAGATTCAAGATTTTCATTACTCTAATTGGCATGTCAGTTTAGTATAAAGGTGAACTTTCCCATCCAAGTTGTGCAAAGCTGTAACAGAATCCATGCCCAAGTATGTATCTGGCTACAGCACATGCCCAGACATTTGTCTGCAGCCCTCACGTCTGGAATTCCTGTTGGACACTAAGCAGCTCCTGTCTGTGCTCTACCATGACGGAGGTCAGATAGGCATAAACAAACAGGAAACATAGCAGAGGGGAACCCTCAGTGTCTACTGGAAACTGGCTCGTGTGCCAAGAGCTGTGGCATCTATTTTGTGGTTAGTCAGGAATCAAGTTTTCCAGAATAATGGAGACTGCATTGTGAAACCAGCTCATGTTCAGAGCTGTAGATACACAGATACACACCACCCCTCCTTCAAGACCTCACCCTTCCCTTTGCTTTAGGTGTAACATGCACTTCATGTGCCAGAAAGGGAGCAAAAAAGCCACAGCTCTGGGTAGCACTTACTTCCCAGATACTTGCTGAGCACTTTCATCTGCTGCAGGCCTGAAAAGGCTGGTTATGGCTGCAGCCTGCCTTAGAGGAGTATGTCAAGAGTGAGCAAGCTCAGCAGGCAGCTGGCTGTTGAACTTCATCCAGGAAGTTACTGCAGTACTTTGTACTGGGAATTGACGAGCTCCTTGCAGCAACAGCACTGTCCCCACTTTCAAGCATGGGAGATAAAGATGTGCAATAACAGACTGCCATGTTCACTGCCCCAAAACATGCCACAGTGAGTGCAAGTGAATAAAGAATCAGCATCTTCCAGGTTTTCAAGCAAAGAGCTTGAAATACAATCTCATTATCTCCAAAACCATGCATGTGATTGACCAGAACCCTCACATGTAACGCTAGCAATGAGGAGACACACTCTCACATACCCACACCGATCTTGTTTACAGTTGCCATGTGCTTGGAAGTAACATGCAGTCAGCTGGGAATTCATACTGACCTGTTGATAAACTCCTCGTAACACGAATAAATGGCTGCTAAGCAGACAGCTACAAGATTTGGCAGGACCCTGGGGTGGGGGCATTGTCCAGTTGGACCATGCATGCTGAAAAACAAACACCAAGGTGACACCATTGTGAAGACTTCTGTGGGCAAAAAACAGTCAGAAAGAATGGGGTGCCAGAACTGGATGCACTGCCTTGGGGAAACTTCATAAGGCAATAGGAGAGAGTAATTTTAACCCTCTAAATCCCTTGTTTATGAAATGTATCTCTACAGTCCCCCTCCTGAAATTTCACCATGACTGAGCATTATGTGGTCTCAAGTTAATGGGAATCTCTCTGGAGAGGCTCTGAGTCTAAATGTATAAGAAGAATGCACACACAGCCAAGTCCATGTGCTTCCAGTGTGCAGCTAAGCAGAAAACCCCAGCCTTATTTGAGAATTAGTTTTAAAATAAAAAATAAAATAACAAAAAAGATACTTCAGCAACATTGCCTCAAGGACTCTTCTGATTTATTTGCTGTTTGCCAGTACCAAAAAAGCACCAGCTACTCTTAACAGCTAGAAAAGAGATGAGCAGGGCTGTGAGAAGTAACACAGGTAAGCACATACACAGAACTTGAAATACGCCATACATTAAATGTAACTAACCTATGGATAAACTTCTTCACCACCTCCATTCCAGCATTCAGCTCATTCAAAGCCAGAATATACTCTTGAGTAAAGAGCCGCAAACGAGGGCACTTCCCAAAATCCTGTCCGAAAAGGAGAGACTCAGTGAAGATGGTGAAACATGCCTGCAATGGATGTTAAAACTGGGCTTTCAGAAGAAATCAACTCAAGACACAACCAAATTCACTTAGTACTGTTGTCATGGGTTAAGCCCAGCCGGTAACTCAGAACCACGACAATTATGCTGACAGCTTCAAGAGCACTGTGTCACTCCATGTTGAAGTAGTGTTCTTCCCACAGATAACAGTGTGCTTGCCAATCCTCCTCTTTCCTCCATACCCACTTTGAAACAAAAAGACTGTTTAGTGGAACAAAGCCCTACCTACACTTACATTTCTTTTGTACACTTCACTTTACACTTTCATTTTGAAATGTATTTTTTGTTGTTTTGCATTTTTGCTTACATAACTCCAGATTTTTTTTACATGCAACTCAAAAGTACTATTTTTACTTTCATTTTTCACATTCTATCTCTATTTGGGATTTTGAGAAAATGTTTCTAACATGCAATCAGTAAGTGATCAAGTATAAAACCAGAGACCAGTTCTTTCTCCAGTGGTCCTACTCCAGGTATAATGTGATTTTGACAGATGAGCTGACTTTCTCCTAATCCTGCAGTCAGAAAAGCACCTGCTATCCGAAATCCTGCATCTCCACATATCACCTGCTCTTTTTAGATGTGAATGGAGTAGAATCTACTGTCTGGTGAGTGTTCCAGCACATTTCTTCACATTTACACAGGTGTAACCTTATTATACAGCTGTTACTTAACTACAGAGATGCATTTAAAGCGGTCAACAAGGCCCACTGAGGACAAACAAGCCCTCCCATTTATCCTTCAAGCAGCTGACTGTCGAAGAAGAGTCATCCTGGGAAAATACATGGCAGGTCCCTTCCAACCCTAACCATTCTATGATTCTAACTGAAACTTACAGAAATGCCGCAAGTGGTAACACTGGAGGTCTGTAAAAGGGAGGATACACTCCCAAAGCACTGAAACCTTCTGTTCCTTATTGTAGTTTCAGGCATTTCTATAGCACAACCTATACTAACATTTAAAAGGTTTTGCAGCTACAGAAAATTACCAAAAATGTGAATACAAGCCTAGATGTGAATAGAAGCCTTGGCAGAACAACGTCTTCAAGTCTAAGCCTCACTCTTTGCTAGCACTGAACGGCTATCTGGTAACTTCACCCAGCGAAGGGACATTCCATGGTTGGTATTACAACTGAAAAACATCAAACTTCTAACAGCTTCTGGCAGCTACAGATATGCTTGGTGCAAGGATGTGAGACCATGTGTGCTTCGTGTATATTTGGTGTCATTTAATTTCATGAACAATCCTTGAAAGACAGGTTTTGCAGTTGCAATTTGTTTATGAAATTCCTCAACCCATGCAGGAGTCCTAACTGAAGTTAGAATGGAAGTCCAAGAGATCATAAAGAGGATGCTACTGCAGACTGCTCTAAAATAAAACATCTCTCAAAATAAGCATGACGCCCTGCCACCATACCAGCTACAGAGCAATACAAAGTCGATACTGTTTACCCCCACAGAAGATTAATAATAGTGCTTTTATTTTATTGAAACATTTGGGTTGAGCCTACATAGAGCTGAAACCCAAAGGTAAGGAGATGTTGCTGAGCACTCCCCAAGCAGCTCAGCATACAACAGTCTCCAGTACTGTGCGTAACAGGTTCAAAGCAAGTATCAGCAAGACAAAATGCTATCCTTGCTCTCTTGAGGTTTCAAAATGATAGATCAATGGAGCACTTTCTCCCTATTTTATATGTGGGCAACTGTGGAACAAAACTTGCTGTGAACTTATCAAAGACCCCACAGCAAATTAGCACCAAAGGTGGAAACAGATAGCTAGGTCTCCTGCTCTAAGTACACTGAATTGCATGGGGCCTCCTAAGGTTATGAAGTTTACTGCCAACAGTACTGTCCTCCTAAAGGATAACTTTATTTACATGCACGCACTCATGCTCTAAAGGGCTATTCAGTACAGAAGTCCCTGAAGAGCAGTAAAGTGCCCAAATCCACTCCAATTAATACATGACACAGTAAATTCTCTTACTGCACACTGTGGTATAGACATGTTGATTTTCAATCTGCAAATGTTAAGTATGGTAAATATACCCAATTCTCTGAAGCTAACTAAATGTAAGCATTACGCCACGCATTTACTTTTTATTTGAGACCCCTCAAGATCTCTGGATGCTTTAAAAAAAGAAAGAAGTCGGTCTGGAATCCAAGAATAACATTTACAGAGTATTTCATTGAACACTACAGAATATTCAAAAATGTTTACATGCCTGCAGAGTGCAGGCACAGAGCCAGGACTGTGACCTATTTGCCATCCTGGGCTTTCTACCTAGCTGTGTAAACGCAAGGACTTAACTAATAATACTGTTATAAAAGTAAGAAATATGAACTGCTTTCTGCTGGGGTCATACTATACACAGCAAGACAGCAGATGGTCTCTAAAATTACCTATCAGTTAGTGGAAAGAAGTTGGCTGTGTAGTTACAGAGGTTTAAGATCCATCCTTGAGATCACAGCCAAGTCAACTGCCTTGAATATTTTGTTGTTCTTCGCTACAGCATTGTGAAGTGAAATTTCTGTAACTTAAAAGCTATGCCACGAAACATATCCTCATCCACAAAGGATGGAGGGCTGGTAAACACTTAGCCCTTCTTAGGAAAGGAATATGGATCATGTAAGAATATCTTCAGCTAGGTGGAGAATACTATGCTGCCAGGGCAGTCTCCTGCATTTATTTCAATCACTAGCAAGAAACTGGCAATGAGAAGAGAGAAAGCCTGTGAGAGAATAATCATAGAACAACAGAGTACACAATTCCTGGGCTGAGGAAGAAGAATAGCAGAAACACATGAGGACATTCAGGAAATCTAGGTAAGAACTCACTGGACATGAGCCTAAAGGAAAATGGAAACGCACACAGCTGGGAGTGTCTTAAAGAAAAAATGTTGAGGGCCTCAAGTCAAAATCAACAAAGTCCCTATTCTGGTGTTATTATTTAATGGATTTTAAACCACTGTAACTACAAGGATGCCACGCAGGGAGTAAATAAGGAGCAAAGAGCCACGTGGGAGAGAGCTGGGGCTGCATATATTGGCAGTGCTGCCAAAAGAAACATTCCTCAAATCATGGCTTTGCTTAGATGCTTTTACAAGTCCCACAGATTGCTTATTAGCTCTGCCTTTACAAAGCAACACGACTGCATGCAGCATTCACGCTTTGAGGGGTTAGATTTTGATATCACAGTGCTGTGCTTATTACAGGCAATACAACTTCTAATTACAAAAGGTATCACAGTAAAACTTCCCCAAACTGGAGAACTCCTGTAACGTGCACTCACCATGTTGTGTTTCAGAATCCTCTGTACCACTGGTGTGAACACTTCAATCACAACCATGGACCGTGGGCGCTCCCGGCAGTGCTGCAACAAGCAACAATCATTTTGTGAGCTGCGGAAATCATGGAAAGGGGTCTCCTCTTCCCACCCTATGCATGGATTACCCCAAGATTAACAAACTCCAACTTAATCTTTCCTGGGATTAGGGTATTTGTAACACTGCTCCTTCCTATATATTTGCAGGCATCTAATGGAAGATTACCATGGGAGCTCATGAACATGAGTCCCTTTCCCTTCTGCCCACTCCACAAAACTCACTGGGGACTTTTACCCATTTTAAAACTTGCCAGCAGTTTTAAAAGTAAATGTGTTGGGAAGTAAAAGATATGCAGACACAGGCAGCATAATGGCACAGACCTCCTTTCCTTGGGATCCAGGCTAAAAACCTGTGGTGGACATTGGAGGGTACCAACAAGCCAGTCCCCCATCACAGGCTGAAACATACAATCTTAATGTTACCAATCAGAGTAATTTAGGTTGGGATGGACCTTTTGAAGTCATCTGGTCCAATCCCCTGCAATCCCTTGCCTTGAGTCTGAGGCTAGATATGACCCTAAAACTGGCTCAATAAAATGCAACAGTCAGAGGAGTTTCTGAAACTTGACTTAGATTCTGTAGGAAGAAGCTGCTGATTAGTAACTCCGTATGGGAATTATAAATAGCATCCAGAATGTACCCAGTCATCAGTAAGCAAATTTAAGCTGACACACTAGCAGGTCTTGAAGAAAAGTTGTGTCTTCAAATCCAAAAGCTCTGCAATCCAAAGTACTCAGAAGTTTATGGAAACAAATGCAAACAACATAAGCATGGATTTACCAGAAGAGAGTCCTTAAAGTTTTCCCACTGCCATTTACCAATGACATAATATCATTAGGCCTGAGTTGTGCATCATATTACCAACTCATCTGAACACAATTACTCCAATGATTTTTGCATTAGCTACACAGAACATGTAGTAGGACATCTGTGGTACCCAGACTGAGGTGTGGGAGTCTGAAGACTTTTACTCTCACAGAGCATCACAATGATGCAGTCTGATGTACAAAGAGTATGGATCTATTTATCATAACCGTGCTATTAAATATTTGGTTGTTGACCAAAAACTAAAATCAATTTGGGCATGAGGTAAGGCACTATAGGAAAAAAACCACCAGCCCCTCTAAGAGCTGTACTCATAGACAACTATGAGACTTCAGAAAGCAGAGCTGTCCTGATACCTTGCAGAAGAATTCACAGAGGTCAGGAGGAGGATGGTTGTTTTCCAGCAAAGGTGCAATTGCCTTTAGAAAGAAAGACAGAAACAGAGAAAACAATTTAAATAGAGGATTACAACTGGAGTTAGCATTTTGCAGAGAAATGTTTTTCTTGGGGGAAAAGATCACTTTTTAAAAGGAAGGACAAAGTATCAATAGAGAAACTAAAGATGGGTGGGTCTGTTTCACATGTGTGTTTATTTTACATGTAAGCTCAAGCACACCTTTGCTATGCATCCTCTGTAAAATCTTGCCTTTAACTGTGTCAGTGCAAATATGTAACACACCACAAAAGGAGCACAGTTTTTATAATGGTTTAAATGAAAACAGGAGCAGGCCAATTGCTTCAGGATGCAATACAACAAGGATGAATCCGGCTTCCTGTTTCGGTCCAACATCTCTCCAAAAGACAAAAGAAACCCTCACACACATCCTTACATCCTTTGTGAAAGAGTTCAAGCTCTTTTTGTGAGAAATAAGTCACTACAAGCACCACAGCACTGTTCTTACCTTGATGAACCCTATTCATCAAAATCAAGCATCTAATTTTGTGCAAGTTGAGATTAACCATTCCTTCTCTGTTGCTATGCAAACCAATGTGCTTATGCTCTGTAAATACATTAGAGGTCATGCCTGTCACTGAGGTTGTAACGAACTTATGTTGCTGTTACTTCCTTGGTAAATTAGAAAATGGCACTAGAATAATGTATTCTCTCTATGTGCTAGTGCCTTCGGGCTTTTCCAGTCTTGAGCTAAAGGGATTCCCAGGACCCATTTAAAAATAAGACTCTAAACACAGCAGCTAGGACATTTTGTATTAAGCAAGTGAACACCAGATATTTTATCTGGATGGCATCTGGAGTTTTACTAAGGCAGCCTGCTTTGTTTTTTGTGCTCCCTCCTGTCTCCTTAGGGGTTTCAGCCCCAGCATCTCTGATTACAATGACCCTGTTTCACAAAAGCCACTTTCATGCACAAATAGGTCAAGAAACCCAAGCACATCTGCAAAGATCTGTTTTGGCTACACACAACACTTGTGCTCATTATCATGTGCCATACTTCTGCAACTGTTCACTCTTCCTCTGGTGGTGGTCCAGCAACAGTGGTCTGATGGGAGACTGGAACACTATTCAGCGAGCCTAGAATATCCTTGTCCCCCATTGAACAGCACCTGAGCTAAAGATTTCCCTTCAATCCATCTTTTGGGGTGTTTGCTGTAGGGCCTGCCAAATCACAGGAGTCACGGGCTGCAAAACCACCCAAAGTGTTCACACCAGTCTGGTATCTGCCAGAGGATCACTGCATCAGGGATGCAACTGGCTAGCTGTCAACCTCAGGAAATGAGCTTCATTGTTTCAGCCCAGTCCTTTCTGAATGTAGGGAATAACCACAACAGACACAGTCAAGTGGGTTATGACTCCGACTGTAAGGTCAATGTGGAACAGTGACAGCATAAAAGCACACTGTATTTTCTTATGTGTGCTCTGGGTAAAATCAGAAACTTGCTGTTCTGCGCTGCCCAGTTCTGGCAACATGTGCTTCCCCTTCCTTACCAGGAAAGGATCAGTTGTAATAGTGATCTATTATAGCACCACCTAGGGAAGGAAATCTGGTTCCATCTGCACGACAAATCACTGTGTACTTTCAAGACACTATATAAATACATAGTACTAGCAATACTTCTTAAGAATATCACAAATTAGCTGTGTAACAGCAGTGAACTCTGAATGCCCATAAACTGCCATGTCCTTAATGGCTCAGGCACAACCCATAGTAGGGCAAGACTTGAAGCCATCACTCAGAACTGATAAGTAATGTAGGCAGAAAGGTCCTTTGGAAGCCCCCTGGTCCAATCTCCCTACTCACAACAGAGCCACCTTGCATCTTTCAATAAGAAATCCTTCCCCAAAACCAACCAGTTGTAACTGGGGCCTGAATTTCCCTTGGCACTAGAATGAAATGAAAGCTGCAGCAGATCTTGAAGAAAAGTAAAAGCCACTTTGGAAACTCATCTCAGTGGCCATTTCCAGCTAAAATGGTACTTTATTAATGCTTAATGGTACCTTATGCAGTCACATCTACTGGCAGCTACATGCCACCTTGTCATTCTGCAGAAAGAGTCATGGGAATGTGATAAGATCAGGTGCTGGTGAGGTTTTAGATTAGATTGCCAGGAAAATCTCCTGGAAGTTGCCAGTGGCTGAAATTAAATTACAGTGATGGGGAACCAAGTTCCAACTTTCTGATCAATCATTGAGATTCTGTATTTTGATGAGCAAAAAGATGCCATTCTATTCACTTATTTCTATGTCAGAAAAGAAAAAAGTTGAGGAAGATATCTGTATGAATCAAGTAAGCAGGGAGTTAAACTGCAGTGTCACATACACATATCCAGACTACATAAACAATCACTTGCTCACATACCATCAGCAATGGAGACATTCTGTATATGGTAGCATTAACCCCTCAGGAAACTCCTAAGCCTGAAGGTTTTATAGGGCATATCTGGAAATTCTGTTTTTTTGACTATCTGAAGTACATATATAGAAGTGAATATGTCACAGTGTAGCCTAGTAAGGACATCATTTTGGGAGATAATTAACCCCGAAGGTGCTGTGCTTGACAAGGATACATTGTTGTTAGCCAGCTATGAAACAACAGAAATGACAAAACCACACAAATCCCAGTAGAAAAAATTGGTTTGATCCTGCCTCAGTTTACCAGCATCAGTGGAAGTGCTTTCGTGCTTGCCTGCTTCACTGTGGCAGAAGCAAGCAGTAACAGAAGTGTCAATAAATCATACAGATTTGTCCTTGGATTTTGCCAGAAAGATACTCACCACAATAATGCTCTCATGGTCTTGAGTGGTTAAGTTGTTGTTCTGAAAGAGTTGAATAGAAGAAATAAATGAGCAAAAAGTACTCTCAGTTGGCATATCTGCGTACACAGTCTTCTTAACTATCAACAGCTATAAGAAAAAGGCTAAAGACGTAAATTGCTTATTTTCAGAATAAAAATCATCACCTTGAAATCATTCTCTTAAAAGGAGGTCGTGCATTATCTGTCATGAGGGCTTGTGAGAGCTTCCATTTTTTGCCTCAGCACATTAAGATTCAAGTCACCAGAGCCATGAAAGCTGCGCACAAACACCAGGATGCCAGAGGAGGTCTTAATCAGTTGGAAAACTGAAGCTAGAATACATTTCTCAGAAATGTTTTCTTAAGACCAGCTGTATATTTCTAAGAAAAATAGCAGAAGGATTGTTGTGGTGCTGCACACCATTATGTTCATGGCAGACTAACTGCTGCATTTTTCGTGCAATTCCTAGTATATACATTATTGCTACATGAATTACCACCTGTGGAAACGAAGACAATGGAAGTCCAAGGGAGATTTGTCACTCACTTAAGACATGAATCAGACCCATGATAAATTTATCATAAATAATCAAGAAAGAAACACAGCCAAATAAAAAGCCTCAAGAGAAAAGTGTTTTGTCTTGTTTCTGGAAATCTACCTAACATAGGTCAAAATCTCCTCCTTCTCAGCAAGCACAATTTCCACTCAAATCAGTTAAAGTCAGAAGCAGGCTCAAAGGTAGAATTTGGACAGCCCACGCTAAAATAAAACTCACCACAAACTTCTAACTTTTTGTCTCCCATCTAAATCAGTGACTGTAGCGATAGGACGAGGCATAACAGGTTCAAACTTACACAGGGGAAGGTCAGGTTAGATATAAGGAAGAAGTTCTCTATTGTGATGGTGGTTAAGATACTGAAACAGGCTGCCCAAAGTGGTAAATGCCTCATCCCTGGCAGTGTTCAAGGCCAGGCTGGACAGGGCCTTGGGTGACATGGTCTATTGTGTGGTGTCCCTGCACAGCAAGGGGGTTGGAATAAATGTTCTTAATATCCTTTCCAACCCCAACCATTCTATGATTCTAAACGCAACAATGTCTTACAGGAGCACTACTGAGGTTCATACCTCTGAGAGCAGCTTTGAGACAATCTCCAGTGGCGCCTGGTGAATGGACTCATCCTGAAGGGGAGACGACAGTGCCATGTCCACCAGTGTCCTGATCTCCTTCAACACCACTTCCCAGCGGCCTGGGTTATCAAGCACTTTCTTGTACTTGTAAATCTTTTTCTGCAAGAAAAGTGAAAAGATCACACTGACAACACCATCAACCCCTTGAAACGACTGACTGGATATGGGCTTCCTACACGCAACTATCAAGGGGGCTGCTTTGTATTTTGAGTTTTGTCTTTTCTCATTGCTGAAAAGCCATACGTGAAACATTAAATGAAAAAGAAAACTCTGTGTGTCAATACCAACTTGTTTTGGGGAAGCAATGAAAAACCGTGATTCCCTTTTCATACTTTAATGTAAATTTGTAACTCCAAAGCATCTTTTTCTCCATCATTTCCTCTTGTAAACACTTCATTCTTCACGATTATAACAGATACCGGCTAGTGCACTGTTTCCAAAGCTGTAAGTCCTTTTAAGGGGAGGTAGTCATAAAGAAAGCAGAAGAGAGAAAGGCCATCAAAGCATCATTCTACAGACACTTCATTCTACACTGCTAATCGGTGAATTCACATTCAGAATGAATTAAAATCAATGTTATCAAAGTGTAAAATCCCAGTAAACCCACAGGCTTATTTTTTCCTGTCTTGATCCTGAAAATTCACGCTGTCATCCTCCAGTTGTAACTAACTTGTAAAGTCTCCAAGTTTTCCATGCAACAACACTTGTACTCTGAAGCATTCCTGGCTGCCTAATCCCATCTGCCCCACTTCTCTGCAAGACCCCTGCTTTACATCTAGTGATGCCCAAGGTATTTCAGTGATTCCTGTCCACCGACCAGCAGAAAATGATTCTTACCTCCTCAGCAGCCATGTTTCCACAAATGAGGAGCAGAGGCTGCTATGTATTATAAATAGTGCTCTTTAGTGAAAACCCACCCTCCCAAATCCCCAGAGGGGGCTTGATGCAACTCTTTAAGGTCAAGGAAACCATGACGAGCTTAGGAGGCCACTCCCAAAACCAGCCCGAAGGGTACATTGGAACAAGGAAAGGTTGCCAAAGCAGTCAGCAGCCCCTGGGACTGGTAGGGATGAGCTCTGCTGTTCGAGGACAGCAACTGCCAGGACCACGGCACTTGGTTCAGTTCACATACCCTTCCACTCACTGCTATGTGTGAATCTGGCCCTCTGGCCAAGGCGCAGTCAAGAAGCCTGGAAAGATTCAGTTTATGAAACTACAAAGTCTGGGCACTTCTATATGACATGAAACTATTAAGTGTTTAGCTCTAAAATTGGACCTTAAATTCCTAGGCAGCACTTCCAGGAAAATCACAAAAACTGCCCATGTGGTGCAGATTGAAGCTTGCAGACATAGCTGTACATTTTGGGCTTTCAATAGCCAGTATTTATTACACTTTGTGAAGGGTCAGCCTGCTCTGCCTTGTTTTGGCTCTTTATTGCTTCTTGTCATTTCCCCCTCCGCTCACAGAGGGCAGCCCCAGCAGGAACCTTAGGAACAGAGTGGTTCACTGTTTATCAGCTACTTCCTTCCCACCATGGCAGCAGATTTAATGCTCAATTCAGAACACAGACACCCCCTGTACCCTACCTGAAACACGAGAGAACAATATGGAAAAATAAAGATTTCAGATGCCTTGGGTTTGCCAGTGCCGTTAGCGGGGGGAGAAGAGAGTGGCACTGGGCTGACATGTAAAGGCTGATAAAGCAATCCAATTATCTTTTTAATTAAATTCATGCAAGTACAAAAGCACGCTGGCAGAAGTTCACACTTTCAGTGCATTTTAAGCCACTGAAAAGCTAGAGGAACATAAATACACATGCTGCAGACACTATCAAACGTGTTTGGGATTTCAGATACTGAGCAAAAACCTTTGTACTGAGCTCCTTGGGGCAGTGAGGGTCACCAGTGTTTGAAGCCACCAGCATTACTCCTACCATAATCGTATTTCTTAAGAATCTTGAATCAGGGTTGAATTTCTATTATTCATATAGTGCCTTTTCTTAGGGTCTTTTTTAGACCTTCTCCAGCACTAAATAAAATCTAAACTTCAAAGCCAACCAGCTTTGTAACTTGAAGCAACTCCTTTCTGACTAATTGAGGACACAAAAGCAAGCTAGCTCCTTTTGCATGCTGAAATATATTCCTTGGTCCTGTACCATGAAGAAATCAAACTCAAAGCAGAATTCAAAGCTGGATGAGAAGCAGGAGCTGGGAGGGGGTGCAAGAGCTGGAGAACTGGGTTATTGCATCCCTGCCTGCTATGGGCTGCCCCTTACTGCTGAAGGAAACCCTCTTGCCCAACAGGATGCTGCTCAGACAACCCTACCACAAATATCTTTCTTCTGCTGTCAAATCCACTCTTGCCTGGAGGGGGGGGGAGGGGGAGGGAGCAGTAAGGGAGGTTTCCCTTTCCCTTTTAGATACGTCCATTAACAAATAAAGTTATGATGATAATGACATACATAACAGAAGAGACAGCAGAAGCTGTGCTCCCTGCTACACATGGGAGACCTAAACAAGCTGCTGCTCAGACTCAGCAGACAGTGACTCCAATGAAGCATCAGGAACAGCTACCTTTGCAGACCACTGCAAGCAGGAAATCCAGACTAATCAGCCTCTGCTTCATGCTTTCAGCACAAAGGGCTGTGTCTTACCGATGTACTGAGCTGTATTCTGCAAACAGGATTGCAGAAGTCTCGAATGATGGTGGGAAAGCAACGGAAAACAAATAAATAAATGGAGGAGCCATCCCCAAGAGGGTTGAACTCTGCTGTCCTGAACCTTTGCCCATGGTTACACTGCTGTTTTTCTCAGCAGAATCGTTTTCACTGTTGAGCGCCTTGCTGAAAGCCTCAATTAAAGCTTGAAACCTATCAGTTGGCTACAGAAGCAATTTGCTGTGTATCAGCAAGCACTTAGCCAGCACCAAGCCATCTGCTCTATTCTACCTGTGCTGACTCCAGAGAGAGCAGGAACTATAATCACTCACAGGCCTAAAAGCAAAGCTGCCTAGTAAAGACCCGTATCTGAGAACAGGAGTGTTAACACATGTGAGGAGTTTGTTCCCCCTGGATGTAGGTGTATAAAAGATGCCTTCAGTTGCTGAAAATACTCACACAACATTCATCATTAACATCATATAGTAGAAAAATACTGGAGTGGGAATCCAGTTTCTCTGGGATTTCACTAAAAGCAGCAGCTCCTGTGACAATTTATGTGAGTGAAAATAACACATGCCAACTTGGAATTTGACCCTCCTAGTTACTGACCAGACAGAACCACGCAGCTAGTATCATTCCAAAAACTTGCTATGCTGACTTTAAAAGCAAAACCACTGAATTTAGGAAGTACCCAAAAGAAGCAGCGTGGGGAATTGAGTGACACTGACAGGGCATCTTTCATTCTCAAATCACTCTAATTAATTAAGTCTTGCAGAAACCCAAAGACTGAAGTGTCAGTCCTCTTTTAGAGGAGGGGTCCACATGTGAATAATTACTTTTCCCGTGTGTCGTGGTTTAAACCCACGCAGCTCATTCACTCACTCAACCCCCCTGGCTTACCCTCCC
>NDXB01018590.1:0-57075 GCA_002631895.1 Agapornis roseicollis
TCAAGGCCAGGTTGGACAAAGCCTTGTGTGGCATGGTTTAGTGTGAGGTGTCCCTGCCCATGGATGATCTTAAGGTCCTTTCCAACCCAAACTATTCTATGATTCTATGATTCCATGATTCTATGATCCCTGTTCCCCTTGAGCAGGAAATCATGACTGTCTTTAAGCATCACTATAGACAGGGCTTAGCTAGGAAGCAAATCCTGGTTAGCATGGTCACACTGAAGAATTATAATTTTAATAATAACCTGAAATAATTTTAATTGTAATTAATTTTAATCAGAACCTGAGATTACCTGTAAGCTGAATTCTCCCATAAAAATGATGGTGGGTCTCCAGCCAAATGTAAAGTTCTGCCCATGTAATCAGCTGTGTGGGAAGGGGGCCTAAGATCCATGTTTCTGCATTTTATTCCTTAGAAACACTGTCTTTTATCAAATACACACAAGCAGAACATTGCTCCTTTCCCATAGGCTTTGCTTCTGCTTTATTTATTCTTTTGCCCACAATTAGAACTCAGTAACTTTGAAACTGGGCAGGTTTGCCTCTGTTTTATGATGAAATATCATTTTTATCTTCCAGGCTTAAAGTGAAGACTCAGAGAGCAGTTTATGCTATTTTCTGTCCAAAGCTGCTGTCTGAGGCAATCCAGGGCAGCTTTGCATTACTGCAGAGCTCAGAGGTGATTCTTCTAATGATGTGACTAAAGGCAGAGCTTCTATGGGTGACAAAAGTGGGATGATTTTATGAATTAAGCAGGCAGGGCTGGTTCTGTAAGCCAGGGTTTGTCTAGTCTAAATCAAAATGAAAACTGAATATATATAGATATATTTCTTTGCGTTTGGAAGAATAAGGACCTCAGGAGTGTCAGACTATTGCCATGACTGATGTAAAATGAATCCTGGCTCTCAGCACTCACCATTGCAATGAATTTTGCATAGAGGTTAAGGAAGATAATGATCTTCATAAAAGCAGCTCCCAGGATTGCTGCACGAGGCTGGGCGTTTCAGTGCCTGGAATGTGGATGAGGTATCCAGTGCCCTAGAGATTGCTTCCAGACCTGCGTTTCTAAGATTAGGAAGGGCTCTGCTTTTGGTTATCCTGCATAATGGTATCATGTCAATGGGGCATGTCAGTTTAATATGAATTGCACGTGATAGCTTTGCCTTTCTGCTTAAAAAAATGGACCTTTTTTCTTGGACAGAAATCAAAGCACTGTTAAAATTTGTAAAGCGTTTGTTTTATTGTGTGGAAAGCTGCAGTGTTTTACAGTTTTCAAGAAAGAGGAATTCAATCCAGAGGCAGACCTGGACCTTGGCTTCTCCAGCATTACCCTGCTGTGATTTGTGGAGTGCAGCTTGGAAAAATAACGTTAGGTTCGGACACAATCTTGGTGAAACCAACAGCCTGGATGTGGGCTAAGACATTTAAATAGGAGCTATGTAGGGTCTCATTTAATGCTTATTGTAGCAAGTGGAAATATTCTTAGCAATATCAGTGATCTTGTTATCCTCTGAAACCAGCACTAGTTTGGGATGCCCCTGAGAAGTGTGTATCTATGGCACATACACCTGCACTTTGACAAGTCACTTAGACCATTCTAGCCAGTGGAGAGAAACAGGTATTTGTTAGACATCATTCCTTCTATTTTAGTGCAGATGTCTGAAATGAGCCATGTGAATCGAAATGTGCAGCAGATGGCTCTGAAATGTCTGATATTCTGGCTGCTCCACCTTAAAATCAGAGAGAGATTTAGCCTATTTTTAGCAAATCTGTGCAATGAGACAAAATCCTTCGATAGCTCAATGCAAAACAATCATCCCTCAATATTTTTCAAAACCCTGGTTGGTACAAAACACTCTTATTTTGTCTCACTTACTGAATATGTGTTATAAACTCAATGCTACAATTGCATGGAGACCCCAAGATCTCATTATCTCACAGCCTTGTTAAATATTACAGCAGCTTTGGTTAACACTTGCTGGTGAGAGTCCCTTCTCCAGGAACTCAGTTGCCAGCTTTGCAGCGGCTCCGCAGTTGCCAGCTTCGGGGATGTTTGGCACAGTGAGCTGACTTTGTTTTAATATTGCTTTTCCTTGGGTGATGCTCTGCCAAGGATTTTTTTAGTCTCTGGAATGACTAAGGAAGCTCTACGGTAAGAGTAAAATGAGCATCACTTAATAAAATGCAAAATAAGAAATCAGCTATGAGATTTAGAGTGGTATATCAAAAGATAAATGATTGTATAACTTACAGTTTCCTCTGCACTGGCGATGAGATGTCTGAAAACTTGATGGTGGATGTATATTACAGGCAGAGAAGGTCTGATCCAGGTTACAGTCCATTAGCACAAACCCACAAGTGTGTTGGGTGGCAAAAAGTGGAATCAGACTTCACAGCAGCTGTGCTGCTTTTAAACCTTCAGGATTTGGGGGATTCTTGACCCTGTTGTATTTCCACTATCTCTGGATAACTCCATTATGGTTGATACTTTGCATATGAAACCCCATTTACCTTTGGTTGCCGAAGACACACAAAGGGGCACCCACAGAGTTGAGTCTTCATGTAGGTGCCCATGTAGAGAGGACAACTGCAACTGAAGCAGGATGAAGTACCTCATTCATGGAAGCATGGAGTCATAGAACCAGCTAGGTTGGAAAAGACCTTTAGGATCATCAAGTCCAACCATTACCCCAGCACTGCCAAGGCCACCACTAAACTATTTCACTAAGGGTCTCATCTACACAGTTTTTGAATGCTTCCAGGGATGCTAACTCCACCACTTTCCTAGGAAACCTGTTCCAATGCCTTACCACCCTTTTGGTGAAGAAATTTTTCCTAATATCCAATCTAAACCTCCCCTGGCTCAACTTGAGACTGTTTCCTCTTGTCCTATCACTTTCACTTGGGAGATGAGACCAGCCACCTCCCGGTCTTACACAAATGCCAAGAAAATGTCTATATTTTGCCTCAGTACCAGGGACACAAGCATATGGTTGGTTATCCTTGCTTTCTTCAAATGGGTGCTGCATGTTTTCCTGTGATTTCCCAGGAAGAGGAAAAGGAAAGTACTTGGCAGTATAAGTCAGCTGCATTGACTTGACAGGGATGTGTTGTATTTGGAAGGAAATTACAGTTTACTCATCTGATATTTCTGACGTAGGACTTTGCAGTTTGGTTTCACAAGTTTTGCCTTCTTTGTTTTGTATTTACCAAATTAAAGGCCTATTGTCATCAGCCTCAGGCATTAATGGATTATCTATATAACAGCAGCCTGCCATCTCATTTCTGGTGCCCCTGTGTACGGAGGTGATGTCTGTCTCTGTTCAGCTGCTTGTGTCCCAGCAGGAGGAAGGCAGAGTCTCCTCTGTTATCCCTTCTGCTTAAAGCATCTTTACCTGATACGTCATCTGGAGCATTTGGGGATCAGCTGGGCTACTTCTGTTTGGCCACTTTAGTCAGCAGAAATATATATATATATGTATATATACACATATATATATGTTATATATATGTTATCTATTACAGGTATAGATGCTAAGTAAATATATATCTAAAATTAACACAGGGGTATATGTATATTTTATTATCACAAAAGAGATATGCTGGGAAATAATAATCTGCACAATTAGCCTCTGCATGTGGGAAAGTGATAGATAAGTGAGTTGTCCAGCTATGGCAAAAACACCTCGTCATTATGATGCGTGAGCTGAGTGCAACCTCTCATCAGCTTTTGAAAAGGCCTCTTGGATTTTCATTACCTTGATAAATATCAAGGGTCACTTTGAGTCTTAAAACAGAGATTGCTTCCACCAAGCTTTTAACTCTGGTCTGACATTTTAGCTTACCTCCACGGTAAAGCACGTTTTTAGAGATTAATTCAAACACACTGTTCACTTTGCAAGGTTAATTTTGAATTTACTCAGTCTGATCTCTTGCAGGTCTGTGGGTTTCTAATGACGTTAATGTTTGTAGTTTTCAAAGCCAAAGGTGCTAAAGATTCACCTTGCCCTCACCTTCACTATTTCCTGGTAATATGTAGGGATGAGTTAATACAAACCCTCACAAGGGGTTTAAAGAAATCTTACCCGTGAGTAATGAAAGCAGATAAAGCAGAGGCACAGCTCTGCTGTCTCTTTGGTGTGGGGTGGTGATGTGTTGGCTGTTTCTGTCTCATCCTGAGATACCTGGTCCACCTCATGGTCCTGGTGACCTGACCCCTTGTGGAGCTCTAGCTCTTCCATCCTGTATGTCTCCTTGGGCAGGTCTAAGCTGGAATGAGCATCTGTGTACCAAGGGCAAGCAGAAAACTGCTCCAGCATGAGCATCTGTGGTTCTATTGAAGCTTGGGTCAAGAAGATTTGCACTCCAACTTCACTGATAGATGCTGCACTATTTGGGGCATAATCAGCTGGCAGACAAACCCCTTCTGTCCTACTTCAAGTCCTCATCCGAATACCTCAAAGGCTAAGTAAGTACTAATCTATACAGAAAGAAATTGAAATAAAGAAATATGAAGTGGCTTTCCTCAGAGAGCAGAAGCTATAGTTCAGTCTGGGGAGGAAGACCCATGAAAGTGTCATTCACCTATCAAGCCTATTGAAATCCCACCAGAGGTGTCAGCTTTGGGCTGATGTTCTGCAGAAGAGTAAGTTTTACCTGGAATGAGTCAGTGGCAGTGATGCAAGTGCAAAGCATGTCCCTGGAGTGATCATTTTACCCACCAGTCACTGCTCTCTTGCAGGCACTAGTCCTTGCCATGCCTCTCTACATCTTCATAACCAGTGGTGCTGGCGCATGAGCTGAATCCTTATTCAGAAGCAGGGTTCAGAATGAACCTCACTTAATTCAAAGTATTTTCTTTCAAGTGAATTAGCAGGGAAAAGTGGCATTGGGAAAGACACTGGGGAAAATGCATGTTTGGGTTAAGGCAGTAAGTTGAACAGCGGTTTAAAGAGGAGGAAAAGTCAGAAAAGTAGTAAAAAGGAAAACAAATCCATGAGGGAACAATTAATAAAGCACCAAAATTACATTTACAAGTATTCTACTTATCTTAGTGCCACTTGAGCGCTAGTATGTTAATGCAGAAGGCTATTTACAGTGCAATAGATCACCCCTTAAACTGGAAATTTACCTTTGTGTATTTTGAAGGCTGTGGTTTGTTCCCAAATTTAAAGGTGCTGACAGAGCAATTAATTAGTATTTTGTGGAGCAAATCAAACCGAGCCTTTGTGTCAAAACAACACCATCTTGAGGGAGCTGGAGAAGTAAATATGTTGCAGCTGAAAATACTCCCCATTCAAGTAGTGCCATATTCCCTGTGAAGGAAACAGCTTATGCTCCTAAAGACACCATAATACACTTTACTCTATAGGACTCAGAGCATTACCCCAAAACCACGTGTGGAGCAACCAAGGCTGACTCTGAGGCATCTCCTGAAGGTGGGGACAGGGCTGCTGTGGTGCATATGCATTTGCTCCCTCCTCCTGCAGGAAACTAGGCAAAGTCCAGCCATCCTCCAGGTCTGTGCATCCTTTCCTCTAGACAAGTGGTCCTCCCTCTTGGAAGGGGATGAAAACTCCCAAGCTGGGGGGCTGCTCCTCTTTTGGGTTTGGCCCCAAACCTTTCCCCAGTGATCAATAGAGAGACCTGGGTTTAATGAGTTTCAGGAGAGGAAGGCTGAAAACTCAACAAGACAAAAAAGAGTTCATGCAGCCCTTATTCCTGAGCGTGACATCTGCAGAAATTGTTTTAAACGTAACCGAGCCGCGTGTTCTGGGTAAATACCGTGTGACTCACACAGAGCTGAACTACAGGAAACCTGCACAGAGACTGTCGCAGTGGTAGGACAAAATAACTTCTCAAACATGATGCATGTGACAGCTAGATGTGCTCAACTAATTGCAACACCCGACAGAGAGAAGAGGTCGTTACGAAGGTTTTACATTAGCACACAAGTTTGATGGTATTTATTGCTTCCAGGACTGGTGATGATGGAGGTTAAAGCCTCCCAGGTGCTGAGATTGCTGCTAACAGTGCTGTGCACTTTAAGGTTTCCCTGTCATGGCTGCAAAACTTCTAACACTACATGTTCTGCTTTAACTTATGTACATCCTTTCCCATATGATTACACTGTCACAGAATTACAGTCATGGCTACAGCCTCCTTATAGCTGAAGCCCCATGGATATAGGCATGACTTGTAGGTCAGCCTGTCAGGGTAGATCAGACTGCTTGATCACAGCATCACCTTGGAGACACCTTGAAAAACCTATTTCATCCATGTGCTCACATAGGGTCATTACAATTTCACACTCCTATACATGAACTCAGGCAGTTTTCTCACATGCCTTCTACTAAAATAACTTTGTTGCAATCCCTGACATTTAGTTGGGTACTTTTTATTTGGTGAAACTGGGGTTTAAAAGTTTACAAAGGCTCTCCCGGGCACAAAAAATCAATACTGTTGTTAATACTGAGTTACAGTTGTTTGCTGCCATTGCATGTGTCAACACTATCGGCAGTGGCAGCTCACTTAACTCTGCTGCCAGCCATAGCAACAGTATGGTAATAAAATATGTCATATCTGCAAAAGTTCCTGTTTGTCAACCAGGTGGGACTTTCAAAGCATTTTAATATTGGCTCAATATGGCTCCCACCTATTTCCCTGAGAGAGCCAGGCATTGCTTTCTTCGAAGCTTTTGAAGACTGAGGAGATGTTGTCATTGATTCCAGGGAAGCAGAAAGACCTTTGAGAAGACCCTTCAAAATGCAGCTTTTTAATTGCAAAAATCTTCATCAGGCTCAAGCTGGTCAATAGAAAATATGAGCCCATTTTCTTCCCAAGGGGCACCATCATAGAATCACAGACTGGTTTGGTTTGAAAGGGACCTTAAAGCTCATCCAGTTTCAAGCCCCTGCCATGGACAGGGACCCTTTCCACTAGAGCAGGTTGCTCCAAGCCCCTGTGTCCAACCTGGCCTTGAACACTGCCAGGGACGGAGCAGTCACAGCTTCTCTGGGCACCCTCTGCCAGCGCCTCAGCACCCTCACAGGGAAGAACTTCTGCCTACTATCTAATGTAGATGTGCACTTGCAGAGCCTTGCTAACCTGCAGTGAAGATGATCAGCCTCCGTGTGCCTGGCATCACTGTAGAAATGAAATCAGCATTAGCCCAAATAACCTTTCTTAACTACAGAAAGCTATTTATTCAGTGTCATTCATCCTAACCTAGTTCACACACCAAATCAACACAGACAGAGCGTATAGGTCTTAGCAATCTAAAGTTTGCGCTTAGAGCTCTGTAAGTAGAGCTACATATCTTTCCAGATTGCTCACACAACCCCCGCACTCCCCCCCAGATGGTGCGTCCTCTTTGGGCATAACCATGTCACAATGGGTCCCTCAGAGCTCAGTTTTGCACACAAAGTCAAGAGAATCCTCATTACTTAAGACACTTTAGCTTCCCTATAGCAGATAAATAGGTCTGCTGGGAAAAGGCATCTGTGGGTGAACGGCTAGGAAACTCTAATAGCAACAGTAAAAGGCTTTGGATGACGATCCTGCTGTCTGTCATCAGCTATCTTGGAAATATTTACCACTGCTGTTCCTCCTTACTCAAAACAAACATGCTAACTGGTTTTAATGCAGTGATAACAGCTTTTTAGTCTATATGCACTGGGGGGGGTTGAAAATCAGCTGGTCTATACATCTTAAAACTGAAAATGGGGATTTTTCCCTTAGAAAGCAATGAAGGAGCTGCCAGATCATGTCAGCTGTCAGATGTGGCTAACTCAAAAGCAGATAGATTCTTCTCTTACAGCTGAATTTCTTGTGATTCAAGCAGGCAACTTACCTCTCTAACCTCTATTCTCCAGGTCTGTGGATTAAAATGGAGGAGTGCTTTACGTCTTTTCTATCCAACCTTTGCAAAGCTAACACTGCATTGTATGTATTCAAGGAGCTCTTCTAGTGCCAGGCCATGAGCAAGATTTACAGGGAAATTCAACTAAAGTCCCAGTGAAAGAAAGGGTGACCAAAGAAAACACATCTGGAAGGCTCCCAGAGGTTTAAAGGGGATCCATAAGGTGAAGTTTGCTAGACAGCCACAATACAGGCACTCCAAACATCTCCTGGGAGAAGTGAAAATACAGCTTTGAGGAACAAAGGTATTAAGAAAGGAAGAAAAGGGATAAATGACTGAGTGTTACATATGGGACTGAGAATTGCAGAAAGGAAGTACAAGCTGATCCTGGCTTTTCTTTAAACAGAAAGCCTTTTTCCAGGGTTTTGAGATTTGAGATTTCCAGGGTTTTTTTGCATCAGGATGCTACAGCTGCGTGACGAAGCCTGCACAACCATGTCAGGTAGCCCATCAACCACTGTTCCAGGTCCTTCTCACTGTGCTGTACTCTGGTTTGGATGCAAGTGGAGCTGTAGAGTGTGTTGCAGAGACCAGTCAGACATGTACCACTCAATACACACATAAAGGTGGAGGACATGAACCTTGTCTAAAGAGGATGCCAGACAGCAGAAAATTATCTAGGGTGGTCTTCATTTGACCATGTGTTCATATCGGAGCTACCTATGCAGTTAATGGAGAGAAAAGACATTCAGCTCCTCCTAAAATAGGTGATTAAAACATGTCTGATGAGTGCTGCCATCACTTCTAGCTCCGGGCATGTTCAGGTATCCTTTAGAAAAGATATCTCACATGTTTGTAACTTCTTTTTTAGGTCAGGGTGAAAGGTACTCCCAAAACACCTCAAGCTGGGAGTGATAAAGTTAAGTGAGATGAATCCCAGCATCAGGCTGTTCCATGGGCTACAGGATCCCACAGCAAATATTACCCATTTTTGTAGTGGCTGCTTAGCCTCCAGCCAACGCATCAGCTTTCTCAGCATGACTCTTCCACTGTCCTAGGATGGACTCATAATGGTCCTTGAATGACTTTAAAGTAAAATTGATGTCTAAGTAGGTCAGAGACGGACCAAAGACACAGGTATGAAACATTCTTTTACTGTTGCTATGTATACTGAATTTCCAAAGAGCTTGAAGGGTTTGGGAATCTAAACACAAGAATGTGGGCATGAGCAAGAGCGTATTAGGGCTATCTTTAACTGTACTTAGCAAAGCACAAACATGACATGATGTCTTTAAAGGGTATTAATTTTTTTATCTCAGATGATCATGGAGAGTGCACAGATGATCAGGTTATATGGGAAAATATATAGTCCATAGAAAAAGGAGATGCCTTCCAGTATCTGCAGGGTCCTACAAGGATGCTGGTGAGGGACTCTCCACTAGGGACTGTAGTGACAGGACAAGGGGTAATGGGTTAAAACTTAAACAGGGGAAGTTCAGTAAGGAAGAAGTTCTTTACTATAAGGGTGGTGAGGCATTGGAACAGGCTGCCCAAGGTAGTTGTGAATGCTCCATCCCTGGCAGTGTTCAAGGCTGGGCTGGACAGAGCCTTGGGTGACATGCTCTAGTGTGAAGTGTCCCTGTCCATGCAGGGGATTGGAAGTGGATGATCTTAAGGACCTTTCCAGCCCAAACTATTCTATGATTTTATGCCTGAGCAAAACATACTATGGTAAAGCCCACAGAGAAATGTGTAAGCAAATTAAAGGAACATGTTACCTTCTGTGGGAAAATCAGTTACCCTTGTACATAATGACATCACTTAACCACATGAAGAGTCTCCAACATTGGAAAATGAGTTCCAGTGAAGAAACTCCATGAAATTGCTTTATATTGATTATTTTTCCCAAAAGCTGCAGTGAAAGGTGAATGCAGGCAAAGATCTTTAAGGAGCTTTCATCAGAAGCTGGCAGAGGGAACAAGGGTTAATAGTTTCACTTACCCTATGATGTATTCCCACACAAGCCAATGTCAGCCCACAGGCCTGACTAATCCCAAGCGCAGTCACTAATTGCTGTCATCCAAACAGTAGCTGGCAGCCATTTAATTTTCCCTTTCACTTGGTGTCATTAACATTAGCAACATAAGGTTGCTTTGCTGCTGTGGAGAAATGTAGGGCTTGAGCTCTGCAAACATGAATGTCCATCATTAACTTTCAGCATCTCACTGATGTCAGAAAGAGCTGTTTACAGACCTGGACCATAAATGCTTGAGAGCTGTTGTGTTTTTCTGGGCACAGCTTATAAGAACAGTACAAAGGTTCACTTTTAAGAGCATCTTTAACTTACACTGGACTAATAGAGAGGCGCAATAGAACACAGGCAGTTCTGGAGACATAGCTTGAAACACATCTCATGGTTGTTGCAGTATAAATTATCAGTTATGACTTAACTTTTTGCTTTCCTGTTCTTTTGTGTTTTAATGGAGTAGAGCAGGGCAATGGTTTGTAACACAGATTGCGTGAGCCTTCTGAATTACTTTTGTATCCTCCCATTTGACTCACAATATTAGGTCCAGATTTCAGGTACAGGTCTTGAAAATCCCAGTTTATCTGCCTGCTATCTGCTTTTACTAGATCTTGAAATCCTTTAACTCTGCCTATATGTAACATACAGATGTTACATATAGGCGTTACTTCTGCTTTCATGTTAAAGTTACATGAGGCTTCCCAAATCCTGCACTACTTTCCTCTACCTCATCTATTCATGTCTATCTAAGGTCATTAACTTTTAAAACTGTGTACTTGTTCTTTTTCTGCTACCCCCATGCTTTGCACTGCAGTATTTTTGCCATGCTGCCTTCAGGTGGGATTTGCAGGATTTAATATCAGAGGCATTTCAGAGCCTGTTCAAACAGCGCAGCACCCGAAGTGACAGCCTTGCTTTTAAAGCTCAAGAAATTTCTGGACCTTCTGTCATTTGGAAACATAAAGCAAGACAAAAAAAATGAAGTAATCTCAGATCTTAGTGATTTTTCTTGCTAGGAAGACAGTAAATCCCACAGAGGACAGTAAATAGCTCCTGGTAACATACAGTGAGCACTGAGGATGAGTATTTGGCCTTTTAGTTGTAAATTGGGTTCTTCCCATTCTGAGGTTTAAGATTGAATAATTTAGTGCAACAAAAGGGAGACAGAGCAGCAGACAAGCACCCACTGGTACCCCGTTTCCTCACCCATCCCCATGCCATACAGGACCCCCGTTTACTTGAACTGACTCCTGCCATTGTTCTGTTAGTGTCCAAGTTGCCTTTTTGGGTCCCTGGGTTGTAGGTTGGGAACAGCCACCCTTGCACTGCAAGCAGTTCTGCCAACAGCCACTGCCAGGTCTGCTTCTCACCCTGAATTCGTATTCAAGGCCAACAACTGCAGCAAGAAGCGCACTTTTCTGGAAGTTGACCTCCATACCTGTTTTCCTTGTATTAAAGACATGCTGAATCCAGCCAATAATTGTATTCCATGTATTTTTCATGTGAGTCCCTTGCTGCATGTCTAGGAGTGCTTGCAGCTTTGTGTCCTATTTTAGCAGATGCAAACAGAAGTGCTGCTCCAATTGTAATCAGTGCTCTTCATGTACTGGATTTCATCCCAGTTAAGGTGAGCAGTGAGTCTTTGGGACTGATTTACCCAATCCAGGAGCACAAAACATAGAGCAGTATCACAGTTTATATATCCTTTTCTCCACTTTTTCTGGAAAGATGACTTTTTTTGTGCAATGGTTTCCATGAGCTGCTTCATTTGGCACCCTGGGGAGGGATGGGGACTGCTGGTGGAAGAACCAATAACCCATTTTCCTTCCTCCAGCTAGAGCTAAAAGCGGGGCAAGGCTTGGTATGAGGACAAAGGGAGATTTCAGATTAGCCTCTGTTAGCCGTGACACAGAGCTCTCTTCCTGACTGCTCCATCAAGGTCCTCAAATGATATAAAATGAGTAAATGAAGCCATTTTTGTGTTAGCACACAGGCACAGTGATGACACCAGCCAGGGATGGCGAAAGGGGTTACATGGCATAGGCGAAGAGATGACTCTCCCCTCATAGCTCTCATCTCTTTTCAAGAGGTGAATAAAGGCTGAGTCAAACCTGGATTGTGGTGAGCTGGCATTGCAGTAAAACTGCAAAAAGAAAGGTCACTCAATCAATTAGAAGTATAAAATAAAGGGCTGGTTATTGGGGTACGAAAGGTAGATCAATAGGGACAGCTACACACTGTGCTGGAGGTGAGGAGCACTGTGTGCTGGGTTCTGCTGATTAGATAAGAGGAGGCAGAAAGGAGGGAAGAGGCAGGAGGGAGCAGGGATGTGAGCCGATCTGTCAGAGATGGCGGGGAGGCAGAGGCAGTAAAACACCTCATTAGGAATAAGTAGCTGGACGTTGCTGGGGAACGGGAGGTAAAATCCGGGCTGAAAGGCAACCATGGAGAGGGAAGCCTGCATAATTCTGGGATAATAATAATTTAGATCAGGCCATGAACAAGCTGCTCTCCCATCCCTCAGAGGAGAGTCGCTGTCATACTCTGGCAAGAAGGTGAGCGATCCTTACATCCCACACCTCACATCCCAGATGACAGCATCCTTACAGGGGGAACAGGGGCGACAGGAGCATCCTTGGCAGGGAGATAGGTCCAAGAACCCCACATCACCTGGGCTGCCATGCACAAGAATAGGGCATCCCACAGGAGGGCCAGGACTGGGGGATTTATCCCAGTAGAGCCTTTCGGGGCCGGGGAGGAGCTGCGGGATTTCACCCCTCGCTCTCGCTCCTGCCCCACAACCCTTGGGGCTGGGGCCATGAAGCCTGGGCGTGCTGCCCCGCTCCCGCTTGCCGCGCCGGGGCTGGACGAGCCTCGGCAACGTGCGCCTGCGCTGCCTTCCTCTTCCTCCTCCTCCTCCTCCTCCTCCTCCTCGCGGCCCCTCCTCCTGGCTTTGGCGGTGCCGGCTCCCGGGAGCGGGCGGCCGGCGGGGCCGCTGCCGTCGGTGCCAGCCCCGGGGTTATGCCCGGGTGCAGGCGGGGCAGAAGGCCAGGGGCAGCTCGACCCTCCGGCCGCGGCCGGGGCAGGAGCAGGGGACTGTGATACCCGCCCGGGCCGGCCGAGGGTGCGCTCGGACGGTGAGGATGAGGATGAAGATAATGAGGATGCGGCGGGCCGGAGCGGAGCGGCGGTACCCGGGCAGCGCCTGGGTGTGCTGCTGCTGGCTGCTGGGCTGGCAAGCGGCCGCCCTGCAGCTGCCGCCCTGCGAAGAGGTGAGATTTGCTTCCTCCCCCGGGGTTTTCCCTATCCGTAGGGGGTGTGTGTGGGATGCGCTGGCTCGGGTGGGGGGGTGGCACGTCAGGAAGGGGTTATTGCTGGTTGTTGTTCTCCCCTTCCCCTTTCCGAGCTGTTTGTGAAGGACCCTCCGCCGTAGTGCTATCTGGGCTCTGAGGAGCGGCCGAGACCCTGCATCACGCATTTACTGGCCCCTTTATAGCCGTCGATGCCGAATTCCTCCCTCCCCCGATGTCGCTGCTCTCTCCGGTGCGTGGAAACAGCAGAGCCGCCTCCAAACAAGCGGTACTCGGCGAGCCTCGCTGTTTCCCTAAATACTGTGTTAAATCAGTGTGAAGAACAGGGACGGTGGAGGAGGTAAAGCTGTGTCGCCCCAACCCGTGTTAGCCCGAATCCCCATGTGCATGAC
Organism: Agapornis roseicollis; assembly: GCA_002631895.1. NCBI lineage: Eukaryota > Metazoa > Chordata > Aves > Psittaciformes > Psittacidae > Agapornis > Agapornis roseicollis. The sequence continues at coordinate 13,594 of NDXB01018590.1, forward strand.
ATGGGCAGAGAAACTTGCCGCCTCTCCTGCTGCAAAGACCCGTTAATGTAGGGAGGAGGGGTCTGGGAGCAGGGACCACTCTGCCCAGCGGGACAGGGATGTCCGGCACTGGGTGACCCAAAAGGAGCCCTGAGGGAGGGAACCAGGGCTCAAGCTGTGCTCCAGGGTTTCCATCCTCACTCCTATGTGCAGGGAGAGCCTCTCTGTTACTTTAAACGAGTGAGTGGATCTTTCTTGTGTTTTAAATCTAGGTGTAGGGGTATGGAAGCTGGGTACCCCCTTTCCAAACAGGTCTTGGTGTCCAGGGTGCTGTGTTAGCAAGCAGAAACCTGTAAGTGGTTTGTCAGTGTTCAGCCCTCTTCCACCGCTGTGAGGATGCTCCAGGAGCAGAGCTTCCTCACATCTCCTACTGCAGTTGCACTGGTTAGTAAGAAATAAGTTGTATGTTCTCAGCCTGGATTAGGGTGGGTGACTGTAGCCAGGTTGGCTGGCACAAGGTCCTGATCTATGCTTGCGTGCTATTGCAGCATGGAACTTCTTTGGCTGGGGGTGCAGGAGCCCATGTAGTGAAAGAAGACATACCTGACCCAGGGAATATTCTCTCTTTGCCTATTGAATCTACTTTCTGTCTTCCAAGTAGCAGAGCCTCAGTGGGAGAACTCAGTGCCTGTCTCACATGGGAAATCTTGCAGTAGGGGGACATGAGGGGTAAGTTTGGGCATGTTTCTCCTAAGCATCAGTCATCCTCAGTGGGATTTATGTAGCCACTGCTTTAAATTACCTATCTCCCTTTTCAGCCAGTGAAGGAAACAAGCCCTTCACAGCTGATCTCATCCTGAAGGCTTTGCTTAAAAGAAATGAACCTCTGCAGATGGTTAAAGGTGATAGAAGAATCTCAGCTTTAGGTATGCAAATTCTCTCCTGAGCCCCACTTCTGTGCCTCTTTGGACCTCAGTGCTTTTGCTTTCTGTTCAGAAGGATGGACAGTGTTGTTTTGATTTAGTTTCACTTGAATACTCCTTGAAACAGAACCATTGCTCAAACACGTGGATAAAAAGCTGTATGGTACTCATGCTGGTGTGTGTGTGCAGCCATGCAACTGTATGTCCCGGGGAATATAATTACAAACATGTCTGGAGGGAGAAGAAGAAACAAAATGCTTGCAAACCCCCAGTGTATCACATCAGCTGGTCTGCAAAAAGGAAGAGCAGAAGTTAATAAATAGTTCATGTAAAACATGGCTAATACCTGGCTATTATGTGTTGGTCTCAAAGACTTTGCCATTTGCCCTAATTCAGCTTAATTTGAGTCATCTGGGTGTATTGCCATTAAAATCACAACAGCTCCCGTGGTGATTGACTCTGGTTTGGGCAGAATCAGACAGGGATGGAGTCACGGCAATGAGAAACAACAGCCTGTTAGAGGGCACTGCAGTCCTTGGGAAGCTTGTAAAGGTCTTACTGTTTTGTACCCGAAAGGCTTGAGAAGCCCAAGGCTTAATGGACTGGCAGAGAGTTCGTTTTGAATCTATAGGGGACCTGTCCTTTAGCTGCACTTATTTCCCCTCCCTTCCTTGACAGCTTGTTTTGCTGTTCCCTTGCTGTTAAGAGAACTACGGATGGCTGCCAGTTTGTGAGATCTCTGTGCTGGTACAGCATTTGGAGCAGTGGGATCTCTGGCTTCGCCTGAGGCTCCATGGTGCTCTGATTACATACATAGTAAAAACCATAATGTATAGCAAAGTCACTTTCCAGAAACCTTTTTGTCATTGGCTCCTTTCATCAGGGACTGTAGTAGTTCAGCACATTGGGCTTAGGAAAGCTGGGTTTGTGCTGCAGAACAAATGTACAAGCAGCTTGAATTAGTGTGCCTGTGAGGTCTGGAGGAAATTGATATAGCCATAATCTTCTGGAACAACAGTGTTCCATGCAGGCTGTGATGACCATGCACATCATGAGCTTTCCCTGAGCTCTCTGATGCCAGCTGCTCGTGTGAAGGGACTTACGTGCATCCTCAAGAGATGGAGGCAGGCTCAGCCTGGATGCCCAGGGTACCTCTGGGGTCCAGAATCTGGGAAGACCCACTGCTGTATCCCATGCGTCTGGTGACTTCATAACTCAGATTAGGACAGTGGTAGAAGAATAACTGCTTGGTCAACTCTTTCTGCTTATGCCAATGATGGATGGGATACTAATGCACAAGTTTCATGTGTTGCATAAAATATGACTTGAAGTGGAGTTGATGGCACCCATGATTTTCACTGGCATTAAAAACACATTCAGCTATGATGTTGGAACTGATATTTATGGCCATCCCCTGTGCCACTTCAGGGATGTTACATCTTATTTTCCAGTGTTTGGTGCTTTTTCTTAACTTTCTAACTAAATGCATCTTCTTTGGCTTCCCCTTAGAGACTTGCCCAAGTCTGAACAGATTTTGCTTTTAGGACATTTTAACTGATACCAAGCCTAAATGGATCTTTTCTTCATTTCGTCATTCCTTTCTTCCCTCTGTTGTTTCTGCAACCATAAAAAAACCAGCAATGCTGAATGACTCGTGACTCTTCTCTTGCTTCCCATTCAACCAAATTGTTTGCCAAGAGAGACATGGAGTATCTGAGCTGCTGGCAAAAGTTTTCTTTCGTATACCCTGAGTCTCAGTTACTGTGCAGATTGAGAGCAAACACATATGCTTTTGATACAGATAATAAATATGTTTCTGCTACACTGGATGGTTTACCTGTCGTTTCAGTAGGCAGGTAAACCAAATATAGAATTATAATGTACATAGGATAGGTAATGCTAAATGTCTTCTGTAAGGGAAAGTATTTTTGTAGTAGTGTGCTGAAATACTTCTGGAAATGATAAGGACACTAGGAGAAATTTAGTTGGACAAATCACTTGCAAGACAAAGGCAACAGTGTCTTAAGGAGGGAGGGGAAGCATGAAATTGAAACTAGGTCAAGTGCAGTGGACTAAATGAGTTGAAATAATGTTGTTTTTTGTGATAAGGAAAGGTTAAAACGGGGTGTATCTAAGTCAAATGTGAAGTATTTTAAGTATATTACTATCCTAATTCAAGATACTAGGTACTAAGCAAAGCAGCCTGGGAAATGAGGTGAAGTTCTGTCATTGCATGTGAAGGATGGAGAGAAGATATGTGTCAGTCTTGGAAGGATGTTACCTAAATCAGCATGCCTGGCACCAAATGTACATGGCAGGAGTAGCAGGGATGTCTGCTGGAAGGAATCCAAGTATCCGAAACCCTCTTCTGTTGTAAGCGAATTGTACCTGCTAGAGAGAAGGGAGGTGGATGGCTCTGTGGAGATAGCCTGTGTGCTCCTGGTGAAACGAGTTGGACAGATAACGGAAAACATCACTAGTATTCAGGAACTGTGAATGTTTGTTGTTTAACTGGTTAATTCACATACAGGTATCTCAGGGTGGTGCTGCCTAGGTAAGAGGGGAATAACTTGAGGCAGGAAGAGAAAGAAGAAGGTGCATTAATGCAGGGGGTAGGGAAAATCATTGAAATACAAATCTTTGGGATAGGGTAGAGAGAAAAAGGGTTTCTGTGCACTTGGCTCAGTGTTATTACTTTTAAAAGCTAATACTTTTTTATTTTCATGTAACTGTGGCTTCTTGATCTCTGGGATTCATTTGGTCTCTGTTGACCTTACAATCTCTGAAGGAATTAGCTCATTGCTAAACATTTAGGAAGGAATTCTCCTGAGTCAGTTCCCTTGCTGTCCCTTGTTGGTATCCTTGTCCTATTCTCTGAAACATCTGCACTGGCTATTTTGGCAGTGGAGCAGGAGCTATCTATACCAGCTGCTGGGGTGATCCACTGTTGTATTCCCTGGTTCCTAAACACCTTGAAACATCTTAGACTCTTAATTTACAAACAGTTCATAGTCAGCACAAGAGGCACTGAAAAGATTCCTAGATGGATTGTATTATTTTTATCACCTCTTGCTACACGGATTTGTGCCTTTGAGCAAAAAATGAAATTGTACAGCTTCCATTTGCTGCCGTGATGTAAGGTTGTAAAGATAAGGAAAGTACAGCCAAAACCATGCCATAAAACTGCTGACAATGAAATCGATGGAGTGGAAACAGGTACGGAAAAGGTGAGAAGACAGATGCTGGGGCACAGAAAGTGTTGCCACCACAGCGCATAATGGGGAAGCACAGGAGAAACTGGTGAGGTGTCAGAACTTGAAACTGGAGAAGGGAGACAGATGCTGGTATACAAAATGGGAAGTGAGCCATGGTCATAATGTTTCTGGAATAATAAAACTGGGCATGGTGGAAACTGCTGTAACAGACCATAAACTCAAAAAAGTAGCAGACATTAAGCCAACACAGGATTGCATTTCTTCCACCATCAAACACTGCTTGATCATCCAGGATGAGTATTTATCATCTGTAAAGAAGCCTATGATTTTCTCTCCTTTTTTTACCTCTTTGTTCCTCAAAGCTTTAGTAGATTTAGAGAGGTTGAGCAGGATCAGGAGCTCTGCTGGGTTTCCTGATGCATCCACACATGGTGCCAACAGGGACTGTCAGGTATCTGTGTGTTGGAATGAGTAAATGCAGTGATTTGGGTTGTCACCTGCCTCCTTTGGGGTGCTGGTTGGGAAAGCTTCAGCAGTGCTGTGCATTGCTTTATGCCATCTTGATGGGGACCCCTTGCCCTGTGAGTCTTGTTGTTGTGAAGGTGTTGTCAGGGTTCCCACAGACTGGAACAGCCTTGGGGAAGAGCCAGGGGTTATTGGGCTCTGTGGGCAATGGGGAGATGCCATCAGAGCAGGCTTCCCTTATGTCATATGTGTCTGTTGCTGTCAATACCTGCTGAAGGAAGTGGTAAGCACCAGCTAAGTTGGAAAACAATTTAAAAAGTGGAGAACAGATGAAGGCTGGTAATGAGAAAAGCAGCCTTGAACCCCTCATGTTTGAGATAGATAGGAAAGAAGCACTGTTTGGGAACAGGTCCCACATGTCTCCCAGACATTGCGAAGGTTTATCAGTGGCTTTTACTGTGAAGGTCTTGTGCTGGTATCCAGCATGTCTATGTCTTTCCTGACACTTAACACTTCCTTGGAAAAGAGTGTCCTTCCCACTCCTTGGTAATATTTTAGTTTGTATCTTGGACCTGAAAATCTGTTTAGGTTTTGGTTGCTGGTTTTCAGTCTTTTGAAAATCTCTGGTTTTGAAGAAGAGAAAAAGTTAAAGACCCATCTTTTTCAACAACTGCCTTTTAAAAACCCCAAACAACCCCCTTTCAATTACAAAGCATTAGCTTAATCTAATAATGACCTTGTTTCACCAGCATTGTGATCCTCACCTTGATAAATAGTGATAGACAGTAATTGCTGCACGCTTGGGATGTGGGCTCACAGATGATTTGGGATGATCTAAGATGACATGTGCAGCTGAGCTGCCAGCTCCTCTGTGTTGGTACTGATGATCCTGTTACTGTGCTGAGTCAGAGCAAACACTGATTCACCTGAAAACTAACTTGCCAGGGTTAACAAGGAAGAGAAAAGAAACAGAAAGAGGAGAATGGTGAGTGTTCAGCTGAGTGAATGGCAAAGAACACTCAGTGTTTAGTCTCTGGGGGCTAGAAATAGTGCAGGAGGCTGGTCCCTGTTAGTTTATTCCTAGAACATAACATTTTGGTTGGATAGAGCTAGTTGGGATTTACACTGAGATAATGGCAGAGGGTTTGCATTTCCTGATGTAGGGAGAAGGAAAACATGTAAGTGTGCTGAAGGTATGAAAGAACTGGGCTGCTGCTCTATTGTGGAGGTCTATGCTCTGTCTTTAGAGATGCAAGTGCTGTTTCTGCAGGGAAAGGTTTTTGCTGATGGTAAGATATCTTTTCAATGGAAAAAAGTCATCCCAGATGATGGGTCATTCTCAACTAGAAAATTCCTTTAACAGAGAGTTTTTACTGCTACAAAGAGAGAGCAAATCACTCATCCCGTTTTCCCTTGCTGGTGTGGCATTAGCCTTTCTTATCTGTTAGTGTTTTATCGTCAAGAAATACAACACATAACATAGATGGTTTGTGGTGATACTTGAAGATTACAGGAAAGTACCTACAGAAAATGATAGGAGCTGTATTGTTTGGTGGTGAAAATGCTGGGAGGCTTGATTTTGAGTTGTTTAGATTTTGTTCCACCTTAGAGGTTGATATGTTTTACAGTGATGATCCACGGGAAAGTGGCTGTGGGTGTTTGAGATTGGTTAAAAGTTTATTCCCATCCTACTGAGTACAGGAGCATCAGGAGAAGAGATTCACCAAAACAGGGTAAGCTGGTTCACGACACTGGGCAGATCCCTAGCCCTCTTCTAGTAACTAAGGAGACACAGGCAAAAGAGCTATTTTCTATGTAATAGTTACCAACATGTGTTACTAATGCTAATCTTATAATCCAATTTGATAAAAAAGCCCTGCTGTGGGGAAAGGGTGACCTTTCCCTCTGAGGTTAGAACAACCTGAACCTGCTTAGAGGTATTTCTGATGTGATGAATATGGTCAGGAAATCAAAATGCATCAGATAACCAAGCTAGAGGAAGAAGGGATGGGGAATACAAAACCTGAGGAGGCCATTAGCATAATTGCTGTTGGCTTGATAAAGTACAGTGTGCATTTAATGGTAGAGAAATAAGTGTCTAAATTGCAGAAAACTGAAGTGCACTGAGGTGGAGGTTTCCAACAGCAAACTCAAGAGTAAAGGTGATTCAGACCTCAACTGTTGACTCTTAAAGCATTAACTTTCCCATTGCGTTTCTTGCAGCATGTGAAATCCTTCTGGTTTTGTCCTTACTCTCTGAAGTTTCTCAAAGCAAGGTCTCTGCACAGAGGAGCCATGTGTTATACACACATAGGGGATGTGCCGTGTCTTTTGGGAGAAGCATGTCAGAAATGGATGGTTCTTGATTTTTTTACAAGACTTTTATATCCATGGCTCCCTCCTGCTGGTGGGTCAACAGCACTGATCAAATGCTGCTTGTTTCTGCTTAGCTGCTTTTCATCTCCATCTCCGTGGTTCCTTAAAGCAAATGAAGAAAAGGAAAGATTTCCCAAGATGGTTCTTTTCTTCTCTCTTTTGTTTGGTCTTATTTCATCCAAAAAATTCAGACTTCTCTTGAAAGGAAGGAAACAGGGCCCCTAACCAGACTCCTAACAACAGGATTTATGCTTGCATGGAGGGAATGTGAGCTGATGTGCATATCTGGGATGTTGTGGGGAGGCTGCTCAGTAGAATTGGAGTGGAGAAGTGATTCACCTCTTCACACCACACCTTTCTTGGCAAGCACCTGCCTGATGAGCAGCCTGTTCTGCCTTGTGATATGTGTCAAGTGTCGGGGTTAGTAAAGTAATAGCTGTCTTCCCTAGAGCTGCTCAAGTAACCGCTGAACCCAGGCCAACTGCCTCCTCTTCTAGAAGACCAGACAGGGTGACTCTGATTAATGTCTGGTTTTGATGCTGAATATAGGACTCAGCAGGGCTCTGAATTCTTCTTTTGGCCGGAAGCCCACTGTGCTCTGTGTTAGTGGGAGGCAGGGGATCCAGAGCGTTGCTCAATCCTGCACCAAAGCAACATGTCCTGTTAGTGTCACAGCATCCTGTCAGGGGTGCACAGACCAGGTATCACAAATAGCACTGAGCCCTGCGCTGCTACTGAAATAGATGTGATCAATTACTAGATTCTCATTCACACTACCTAAAAGGAACCATAATGTAAAAAAGAATCAATTCCCTTATCTCTTCGCTTTGCAGTGCTTTTAACTGCACTTAAAGCTAATCCTACTTCAATGTTTGCTGGCTTCTTGGTGGAGTCGTTGCTTTTTTAGTTCCAGCCTTTAAATAAGAAAAGAAAAAGAAGTTGGTTTGCAGCATTGCCCATTGCAATACTGACCTGCTAATCTCTTGAACGGCTTTGCTAAACAAGGGAAAAGATTTCCCTAAAGCCTCATAGGGTGGTTATGCAGGAATCACATTGGAAAAAGGATGGGGGGAATATTGCAGAGAAGAAGTGGAAAATGTAAACATTTTAAAGAGAAAATCTGGGAAGTTAAGTGAAGTTGCAGAGTGTTTTAAAGTCCTGTAGTACTTAAATAAATCATATGGATTCGATGGGGTAGAAGCAATGATGCCTGACTCAAGTTTTGGGGAGGCTTTTTGTGGCTGTTACTGGAAATACAATTTGATTAACAAACTTTGCTATTCTTCAGGTCTCACATTTACACTGTAAATAGGCTGATGAGGAGCCCAAGTGGCACCTCACTGTGTACACACATGTTTGGAAATCAAAGTAAATTGCTGGGGTGATATCCTGCTGTCACAGGCAGTCTCTAACCTGCTAAATGTGACAGACCCAAGGAGCTGTGGTCCTCAAACTGTCCAGACACCTCAAGGTTTGTTAGTGTGCTCCCTTGCATGGAATTGCCCAGCACAGGATGAGACATTGCAATAGATGTTATGGATGAACTCCCTGCAGCTCCACAATAGCTGAGTGGAGGCAGCTTTGTCATGCAATGACTATAACTGAGCACGATTACTTGAATACCATGTTAGGAGGGCAGGTAGCACCCTCATAGCTCTTCAGGACAGTAGAAAAACAGTGTGGATGGAAAAGGTGCTCCAGTAATCCATGCATAGTCCAAGCATGAGATCCTGGTGTTGTGGAAATAGCTGAGCACTGGACAGAACTATCATTTCACACCATGAAAAGGGCTTATCTCACTTTTAACTGTACAAACCAGGTATCTAGTCTGACCTAAATGTCTAGTTGTAGCGACAGAGACAATTACCCTAATTTTTTCTCACCCAGAAAGGATGGTGTGATTTTAATTCCCCTTTTCCATCACTGACTGCAGAGGTGCCGTGGCTTATGTCCAGTAGATGCTCAACTTGTAGTTATCTAAAGTAAAATAGAACTAATCTGGCCCTGTCAGTGCAATTAATCTCTGCTCTAACTCTTACACAAGCTACCAGGTTGTTTTGCAGTGATCTGTAAGATGCAGGGGTGAAGGTGTTTTGATAAGGCTGGGACATTGCACTGGTGGAGCTAGGGCTCCGCAATGACCTAGTTACACTGGAGAAGGGACCTAAATCTTTGCCTCTGAGCTGCTGAATTAAAATGGAAGCGCAGCAGGAGCACAGCCTTGGTCCTTAGTGCTGGAGAGCTGTTTGTGAGTAAAGTGTTTGATTGTTTTGCCTTATAACAGCTTCCTACCAAAGGCGTGTTATCACACAGCCGAGTCCCTTCCTATCCAGGGAGTAATTAACATGAAGTTCATGCCAGTGTAAATTTCTGTCTATGATACATGCAGGATTAAACCTAACATGTAAGCTTGCATATAGCGATCAGTTTGTGATTTATGGCAATTGTTTGTCAAATGGGCTAGACCTTGTCTTTGGATTTAATGTCCCAGAGCAAGAAGGTGGGTTTTCAATTTATAATTACTTACAATGTGCATGATTACAGGCTGGCTGCATTACCCAAGCAGGAAAACCAGCAAGGAATGCAGTTCTTTCTTCATGTTGTACACTGGATCATATCTCATGGGTGCAGCGAATAACAAGGGACACCTTGGGAGCTGTACCTGCCTTTCCTTGTCCTGACTTTCCTCCCAGCCCATGGGCTGATGGGTCAATGCTGATTTGACTGATACAGCCATTGCAATAACGTGTTATCCTGCCCCTTGAAGTGGGTTTAATGGTGCTGCAGCCAAAGCTCTGCTTATTGCTGTCGCCCCACAGCTTATACCTCAACCCAACCTTGGATCTATGGGAAACTTGTATCTCTATCTGGCTACTAAAGATGCTAGCACATTTGGATTTTTATCCACCTCAAAAGCAGCCTTAGCCCTATGGGTAAATCTGGGCTTCAGGAGTGTGCACTGAGCAGGGTTGGGTTTGACCCTGCTGCTGGAGATCATTTTGATTAGAGTTAGCAGTGTGAATACAGAGAAGAGTCTAGAAGCTGAATGCAGCCGATGGCTGAGTTAAATCTGAGATGTGTTTTCTCCATCATTTGCTTAGCTCAGGCTGCCTTGGGCTGCTAGCTTGTCCTTGATTTTATTTATGAGTTGTTCTTGCAGTTGAAACGGACTCTGTGGGCTTGGAGACAACCCAAGAGGGTGATATGGGATGAGGCTCCCTCATAAGAATATACAGTTACATATTTTTCTTGTCAGGCTGTGATTTAAGATCTTGCTTCATTCAATAAACAGGGTTATTTCAGACAGATAATGCAGTTAAACACTCACAGAGGGCATGGTCCTATCCTGGGGCAAGTGAGTGCAAGTCACACAGAAGTTCCTGAGCTAAACCTCCTATCAGTGACCTCCCTCTCATGTTACAGGTGTCACCAGTCTCGCTTTTGTCTTTATTTTCTCCCAAAATGGACTAGTCATAAAGCCATTTGGCATTCCCAAAGTTGAGTATCAATTAAGATTCAGCTAAAAATTGTATATATATAAAAAAAGGTTTTACTTGCTATGGGGTGCTTATTTTTCCCTGTTTGAAAATATTCAGCCACCTGGTCAGCAAATAAATAAAATGCTGCTTGAGAATGGCAGCAAAGTATACACTGAAACCCACCAAATGGGAGGAGGGAGTTCACAGTCTTTCTGCAGTCTGGTGAATTCTGGGTTTGAAATGTTTTTGCCTCACACAAGAAGACTCCTGAGTTAAATTTGTGTTTGTTAGGAGCAGAGTCTGGTCGTGATCTTCATAAAGTAAATACAGCTTTGGCAAAGCCGGAAGTCAGTAAAAACACTCCTATTTTTACTTCCCCCCAAGGATTAATTAAGCTCAGGGAAAGAAACGCACCTGCTCTTCGTTATGAGAGTCCTTACTTTGTAATTGTATATGTAATGTAACAGTTAATGTTCTGGCTATAAAAACATTTACTGTCAATGTAAACACTTTGGTTAAAATCTTGTCTCAAGGAAATTATGTGAGTTCAAGTTTGAGTGCAAATCACTTGTACTGTGATACAAGTGATGTTGATGTGTGATAGGCACTTAGTCTTCTTCTTTTGGGGACTATATGTTTTTACATGGCCATGTAGTGACAGGACAAGGGGGAATGGCTTTAAGATGACAGAGGAGAGATTTAGATTAGACATAGGAAAAAATTCTTCACTATGAGGGTGGTGAGACTCTGTCACAGTTACCCAGGGAAGCTGTGGCTGCCCCATCCCTGACAGTGTTCAAAGCCAGGCTGGATGGGGCTTTGAGCAACCTACTCTAGTGGAAGTTGTCCCTGCCCATGGCAGGGAGGTTGGAACTAGATGATCTGAAAGGTCTCTTCCAACCCAAACCATTCTATGATTCTGCGTATTGGTAGAGAAGATTTTGTATTCTCTTCCATGTTGAAGGTATATTTTGCTGTATCTCTCCATGGCTGTGCTTAAAACTCAGTCTCCAAAGAAGTCAAAGTCTGAAAGGGAAAAGCTGAGCTCAGACACATCCATCCCCACAGCTTGAGTGAGGAAGACACCAAAAGCACACAGAGCTGGGTCAACCATGATGAGGGAATAAGGAATGGGCTTTTTACATCTGTACCCTGCAAACCTTTGCAAGCCAAATCACTCAGTAACATCTTCAAAGAAGAAAAGGAAATGTGGAGAGAATGCATTTGGTAGGAAATTGTAGAGGAGGTGACAGGCCAGAAAAATGATACAAGATCAGATGAGCCCAGACTTCCCTCTAATAACAGTGTTGTTTCTTTTCCAATGTTTTTGTGCTGCATGAAAAACTCACACACGTAATGGAAATGATAACCAACAGCACTGGGGCAGGACCAGGAGCTCTGCAAAACGCTTGTGCATGTACCTGGTTTTAAGCACATGAATAATTCCACTGAAGTTGGAAAAGTAATACCTTATTTAAGATGAAGTTTATGCTTAAATACCATGCTGAATTAAAGTTAGGGAATTCTGTGAATTGGTGAGTCAATGCTCTGATATAACTGAGATATATTATTGAATTTAAACCTTTTATTTCCAGTGAACTGAAGATTTTCCTTTAGGTGAAGTGTTCTTTATAAGTATTTAAAAGTTAAGTCAGGTTGGTGCTCATTCATGCTGCTTTTTGTGGGGTTTTGTAAAATTGCTTCTTTTGTTCTGTATCCATTCACCAGACTTTTANGTGTTTTAAAAAATGCATTGACTGGTGTTCTTTATAAGTATTTAAAAGTTAAGTCAGGTTGGTGCTCATTCATGCTGCTTTTTGTGGGGTTTTGTAAAATTGCTTCTTTTGTTCTGTATCCATTCACCAGACTTTTAAAGACGAACTGATGATGTCCTTTTATATGCCTCTGAAAACGTTATTGGTGTAGCAGATTGGACAGGATGCTGCTGTGGGACTATGCTACTGTAGAGGAAATGCAATGAAATGGGCCATATTGATTCCTCTAATGATTTAATCTGGCCATAGTCCTGGCCCTCTCTGGATTAAAATGGACAACTTCTACAACTGTATTACCTTTATACTGCTCTACATAGAATTGTGGGGTTGGGATGGAAGGGACCTTAAAGCTCATCCAGTTCCAACCCCCTGCCACAGGCAGGGACATCTTCCACTAGTGCAGGTTGCTCCAAGCCCCTGTGTCCAACCTGGCCTTGAACACTGCCAGGGATGGGGTAGTCACAGCTTCTCTGGGCACCCCATGCCAGTGCCTCAGCACCCTTGCAGTGAAGAGTTTCTGCCTAATGTCTAATCTGTATCTCCCCTCTTTTCATTTAAAGCCATTCCCACTTGTTCTGTCCCTCCATGTCGTTGTAAAAAGTCCCTTTCCATCTTAACTGCAGTCCCACTTTAGGTACTCTAAAGTCCCCCCAGAGCCTTACAGATGAATGTGCTGGGATCCCTGTGAGGATGAGGGCAGCTTGGTGATAATTTGTGAACTGAATCCTTGAAGATGCATTTTCCCTTTAGATGCCGTAACTGCAGAAGTTAAACTTGATTCAGAATGATAGCTCAGTGACTGTAGTGCACATATGGAAGGAGATGCACAGGCTCTAGGATGCATTTGCAGATTCCCCAAAATGTTTATGTTGCACTAAATGGTTCACTCAGATTGGAGGAGCCTCATAGATAAATGCGCTATAATATTTACCTTAACATTTGCTCCATCTGTCTCATTTTTCTCAAGTACATTGATATATTTTTTTTTCCCACTGAAATTATCAGCTCAGGTCTTCATCTGAGGTAAATTATTTTACCATACTCTGCTGTTTGATGTCTAATGTAGTTCTACTTTTTTGACTCTGTACACCTCAGGAGCACCCAAAGGGAGGTTTTTCTTGTGTCCTGTCCTTTGAGAATACAAAAAAATACCCAAATTTATCTTCTTGCCTTGCATCTGATAAAGAAAGGACATGACAAGAAGTGGGTTCACATGGCTGGTTCTTGAGGAACTACTGAAATTTGGTACCGCTTTGGTGTAGGGCTTCAGAAAGAGGGCAAAGAGCAGAAATAAAGATAGAGAAGTTATCTTAGGGGGTGGAAAGCTGAATGCACAAGGAAAGCCTGGGGACAGCTTGTACATCTGTTGAGCAGAGGCTGCCTGGGGCCAAGGTCTGCTCACTTGCCTTGAAATATTGATTCATCTGGTTGTTGTCCATCTGATGTCTGGAACCTCCTGATGGCCTTGATTCCTCCATAAACCAAAGCACAGCAATTTTCCTGGTGTCTTTAAAACTTCTGTTGGGATGCTGCAGATATGGTAGGTAATTGCCTTCTTGGGATTTGGTCCTGGGCTATTAAATAGTTGCACCCTGATCTCTCTTTGTGCAGATTGCCTTCTGAATAGGCAACAGTCAGCAATGTACTCAAAAAAAAAAAAATAGACGGTTCTCTTTTCATTTACGAGCCTTGAGTCTTGAATAGCTGGGAATAAAACATCAAGGTTGAAAAAGAGGAGGAATGAATAAAATCCAGCATATTAGAAGTTATAATTAGTAGTGTGATAAACTTTGATACTGTCAGGCCTTCTCAACTGCAATAACTGGGTAGCTCTGAATAAAAAGCTTGACTACATTTGTAGTGAAGCAAGGGTCTTGCCCTTGAAGAGCATTTTGGCTTATTACATGGTGCCAGCATGTGTGAATTAGAGTATGCTGTACTGAGATCCCGTGCGTGGCTTTATCTAGTGTCCATATGCATGCAAAATTTGCATAAGGTGTTGTATCATAGTTGATGATTGTGAATAATAGGTACTGAAATTTACTATTCCTGAAAACAAAAGCTGGTTTGTGAGTATGGAAATGACCTTGTGCAAACAATTCTCTGCTGATGTGTCTGGATGCTGCTCTGTTACTGGGGTAGAGAGTAGGAGAGAGCCAACCAGCTGGCTCAGAACCATCCTTCATGGAATCATAGAATAGTTTGGGTTGGAGGTGACTGTTGAAGGTCACGCTGTCATACAATCACAGACTGGTTTGGGTTATAAAGGATCTTAAGATCATTCAACTCCAACCCCACTGCCATGGGCAGGGACACCTCACACTAAACCATGTCACCCAAGGCTCTGTCCAACCTGGCATTGAACACTGTCAGGGACAGAGCATTTACCACTTCTTTGGGCTACCTGTGCCAGTGCCTCGGCACCCTCACAGTAAAGAACTTCTTCCTTATATCTAACCTGAACTTCCCCTATTCCAACCCCACTGCGATGAGTAGGGACATATTCTGATGCCACAATGGTACGTGGACTGTGCCTGAGTATCTGACATCTTGGAACACTTTGGGAAACATCTTCTGTCAGTACCAAAAGCTTTCCTTGTCATAGGGAAGGCAGATGAGTGTCATCATGTGGGTGGTCTTGGAAGACCCTTCAGTAGTTAGCATCGCCATCACCTGCAGCTCTTGGCTAAAGCAGGATGTAGGAACTCCTTCCAAATGTGTCACGTGGAGCCAATTTGCCATTGTTCCCTGTGCAAGGTTGTTTATTTCCTTTGTGCTTTGACTGTTGAATACTGAACAACAGAACATGAGGCTTTAGTGAGTTTTCTCCTTTATAGTTTTGTATGTAGAAATTCATGATTATAGTCGTAAGGGGAGGTGGGGGGGAGGGAAAATACTATCAAATCATAAGTGAGAGGCACTACGCCTCTTTTTACCTTTTTTATTGATATGAAAGAGTGGATAAGGGTTATATTCCCAATAGTTAACAAAGCAAGTACTTAGGCTTTGTGTAGGATACTTAAATATTGACAGTTTAAAAGCTGTATCCCATTAATTCTACTTTTGATGGGCCTATATGGGATTGTGAATATTGGCATTAAACCTGACATTTTTTGCTTAAGCCTAACATCTCTGTTAATGCTTCATATTTCAAGCTAGTTGGCTTCAATGCTGCAGGTTTAGACCTTGAGAGCCTGCTTCAGCAAGGTGTTTAATGGATCGGTCTTTTTCGGTTGAGGTGAAGATGTGCTGAATACCACTGTGATCCTGTTCTCCCCTGCAAACTTGCACATGCAGTGACCTGAAAACATCTTGTCACAAAAAAGAACAAGCTAAAGGAGTTATTTTTAAATGCTTTTATTGAATATTGAAATAGGGCTTCCTGCTTTGGAAGGGAGAAGCTCAGGAAAAGGCGCTAGCAGTGACAGGGCTGGAAACAGTGGGATCTCATAACTCCTGCAAAAGTTGATATATGTTGTGCGGAAGCAAAGTGATATGAGGCAGTGGGCTGAATATTGGTAGGGTAGTGTAAAATAATCACAGATTTGCTGCCGCAGATAGTGAAAGAAGAAGTTCAGCCACACAGTATGTTGTGTGCGTTATTACACTTAAAATACTGTTACATGTGCATTTATTGTAGTGAGTGAGACCCTTAGAGAAAGAAAAAAGGCACAAGAAGCAACCCTTCATGGATAACCCTTAAACTGTAAGATTTTCGTGTCATGAACAGTGAAAAAGAGTTGTCATGTATAGATTGGTAGTAACAAAAGTCATTCTCAGTTTGAGAAATTATATTTGTTTGGCTGTAAATATGAGAAAATGATAAAACCTCCTAGAAAGCTCATTGCAGTTAATGGAAAAATATTCATTTTATGAAAGTGGATTAAGCTTGTCCAGATATTACTGTTGGGTGACTACAAGACTGGATGACTCAGTAACATCAGGACACCGTAGTTAATACTAATACCTTTACAATTATCCTTTACCACCATGTTCTTCAATTTTCTCTTTAATCTGGTGGGATTTTTTTCAGAAGATTTAGGAGCTCACTGGAAAATGAGAAAAAAGAAAAGGTTTCCTGATAATTCTTGTCTAAAATCTGTTTGAGAAATAGTAGAGATTTGCAAGTGAATTTGTTAGGATTTGAAACTGAAGGGTTAAAAACTCCACAACCCAAACCCCAGATTCCTGGATTCATTAGAAATGTCCTTCTGATTGCTGGGAGACCCTGGCAGTTTGGAGCGATGCCTGCATCAAAGCGGGGTTCTCCATCTTTTTGTTAGGGGTAAACCCTTTCTGATATTTGCCTAGATTAAGATCTTCATTCCTGTATTACACTTTTAAGTCCCTGCTACAGGGTTGTATAGGAAAATCAGGTGTCACAGGAGGAACATGCTGAGGAGAAGTCTTGAGTCCTCCTTCCAAGCTGGCGAGCCCAGCTGGGTGGATGTGCTTCACCACTGCCCTTTCTCCATAGGCTGGAGCTAGGTGTGAATATGATTCATGTGTTCATGTGAATGTAATGTCAAGTTCAAACTTGCCCAGTTTCTGGGCTGTGTTTTAACTTGCTGGGGGAGTTGTGAAGCTTTATACAGCCTCGAGGACAATCTTTGTTTCATTACCTCTTTTTCAGCAGTCTCACATACCTCCTGCTCTGTGAGAAAGGGGTGCTATGGCCATGCTGAAGAAAAGGAAGTGATGCAGTAATAGGAATCTTTACGGGTTTTGTTTTGCTTGTGGAGTTAACTTCAGCCTGCATAAATTGCACTAAAGAACTCCCTGAGAAGAAAGACTTGTCGATTGAGATGAAACTACAATGTTAAGGGGTACTTAAGGCATGAAGCAAGCTTTTGCAGCAGTGTTTAAAAGGGTCAACTACTTCTGCCTGTTCAGAATGTAATGGTCAGGTTAAAGAAAACCCTGGTCTAAATTTACATAAGCAAACAGGATGGTTTTTTAGAATCTGAGCTGTTGGGCTTCTTTCAGTGTGTGAAATGGAGTGAAATTCATCTCTCTGAGCCATACTTCTCTAGTTGGCAACACTGCCTTCTCCAGCCTGCTTTCTACCATATCGCATACCAAGTCCACTCTCTGCATGTGCTTGTTGACCACACAAAATGTTCCACTATGTAGATGGCTGAAATTGGGTGAGACGGATCCACCCCACTTCTGTTTATCAGCAATAGTGATGGACAGTGTCAGAGCTAGGGAGCTGGGGAAGTTTTGTCTTGGAGGTGTATGAAGGGTGTGATGTGTGAACACTGTGTGAATGCATTCAAGAGCATGTTTTACTACTGAGAGCCAAACCCAAAACTTGATGAGATGTAAATGGACACGAGACTTGCCCTTTGGCTTTCTCTTCTCACTGGGTGGTGAAGTGCCTTCCTGTGTTGAAGGATTTAATGTTTGCTTTCCAAGAGCCCCGATGCCAGGCACTTCCACTGACACACCCCTCAGAAGAAAATGGAGACGTGAAGGGGGCTTAGCCATAGTGAATTAATTTTCATGGAGGTTAATTTTAAGGAGGGAAGGCTCTTTAACTCTCCTTTGGTCTCTTTTAATATTTGTAGAGCTTTATGAGGATGAAAGGCTGTGTAAGTGCTCGATGTTACAGTTCAGAACAGCAGATTACATGCTGCTACCCTACAGTAAGTCGATGTACTGCTGACAAGTCTATTACAAGTAAGGTCTAGCTGTTGCCTATTGCATTCATCATCTTACAAAGGGTAAAGTGCTGTAAAGAATTTTGTGGGAGAACTGTGACAAAATGATTGCACCAATCTCTTTGTTCTGCACCAAAGACAATGCTTGTGTCAAAGTAGCTGACCTCCTCCTAAGAAGTTGTTGCTTAAGGCCAGAAATGGTAAAATCTGGCCTTATAGTCAAATCCCGTGAGATATTTAGACTGTAAAACCCTTTGAAAAAGGGCCTCTGGATCAAGAAGAGTAAGACCTCAGGTGGTTTAAGCATTATAACTGGATGAGTGTGTATGAGGAATGCATAGGGTTGGTGCTGGGAATTCTGAATGGCAAATTGACGCATCTCAGGTTAGCAGAGGCTAGCAAAATATTCAGCTGTAGGGGCTGGAAAGAACAGTAATTAAATGTGTGGCAAAACACTGACAGGGGAGAACTGGGTACATCATGTCCTGGCAGGAGCAGGGGATGTAGAGGAGGAGGAGGAGGAGGAGGTGGGGATGGGTGATGCAGCCCCTTGCAGCATTTGAAAGGCTCCCTCATCCTGGAGACTGTCTGGCTGGAGGTTGGCTGGGCTGGATTTTGCACCAGAATTATATAAAGTGATATTACAAGCTAAATTATATTATGTAATACTATATCATCTCCAAACTAGGCAGCTCATCTTTTACTGCTCATAAAGTTTCTCTGTAGTAATCCAGCAAATGCTGCCTGGATTTCAAGGCATTAGTTATTGTAAAAAGGGTTGTGACAAGCTTGAGGCTTACTGGCTGGAAAGGTCATCTCCATCTCTCTGTCACCCCCTCCCCAGGCTGTGTTTGAGAATGAGAGAGCTGTGTTGGCTCAGTTCTAGTGGTGCAGGTGAGGAGGGGTTACATGAGTTGGTCATCCTGTGGGTGAAAGGAAAGGAAGGGGGGTGAGCTGGGGTGTGTAGCAGGTGTGAAGGGTGTAACCCATTTACCACAGTGACATCCAAAACACAGTCTGTGATCACATCGTGTTTAGGGGCAGCAATTCTTTGTCATTTATGCAAAAGGAGAATCCATATTCTTGCTGCTGACTAATATTCATTGAGTTGCAATCAAAATTCATTAAAATAATGAATGAATTTTGGTGCTAGTAGACAAAAACCTTAAGTGATTCTAGACTACGTGGGAAGTTCTTGACTGTCTGCCATACAGATATTAGGACCCCATCCTGCAATACTCCAGTGCCTCACCGTAAGCTGTATGTATTCTCTGCTCTGTAGCAGAGTTGGTACCTTCTAGCCTTATTTTACAGGTGAAAGATAATGGCAGATGTGACTGGTTTGTGTGTATCCAATTGCAGTTCAGGGAGGATTGTTCCCATTTGGTTCTGAAAAATGGTCATTTGATCCATCTGCATAATAATATTTCCATGTTCCAGGACTGAGCTGGTGATCTGTGTTACTACAGGGCTTCTGCTTACAGGTGAAGTCCCTGCCCCATGCAATGGAGAGCACAATCAGCTTGGTCCCCTCTTCTATTTCAGCCTGCAAAGTTGCATCTTCCCAGCATGTTATCAGGGCACGGTTCAGAGTTTCTTAAGGACCTTTTATTTGCCTTGAATAGGGTGGATTTCTTAATGATGGAAAAACAAATGACATCTTGAGTCCTAAAGAGATGGAAGGGAAAAGGGTTTTACAAAGGATTTGATGTTGGTCTGGTTTAGTTTCCATTGAAATGGGTGGAACTTCTGCTACTGATTGAAATGGCAGTGGAATTACATTGGAACAACAATCTGTTGTTGTGGTTCATCCTTGAGGTTTCCAAAATTGTAGTGTGGAGGCTTGCACCTAGGTGGGACCTTGAAAGGGGGCTCTAGAGGTGAGGTTTTCTGGTGGTGATGTGACTGAACACTGTGTTCTCCAGTGTGTTGGAGCTGCCTGCAGTCAATACGGAGGTGTAAGCGAAGAGGTACAGGCAAAGATGGTCCATTTTTAGCTTTTAGCTCTAAGCCAAGCATCTTGCACTGTCTTACTCCTATCCTGATCCTGACTGTTTCTAGGACAAATTCTGAATTCTTTCAGACTTCATCTATTTTTAATTCAAATAGATTTTCATTTTTGCCTTCTGAGTGAGGAAATAACCCTAACTGGAGTTCCTAGGCAAAACCTGAACAACCAAAGCTTCTTCAAAGCTTTGGTTTTGGTTACATTTCCCTGTACTTTGCATGGCAGCTTCAGCCATGCAAATTTCCCCATGATTAACATTAACCTCTGTGCTGGGTCCTGATGGATGTCTTGGAGGCTACTGAAACACCTCACTTGGATGGGAAGATATTTGGACTATCTACCCTAAAATAGCCCTAGTATTCCCTGAGCTCACCAGCAAGGCACCTCCTCATTAGGGGATTAACTAGCTGTGCTTTTACGGATATGTTGGTAGTCTTGAGCTCTTTATATAAACCTCACTGTTTTATTTCAAATTCTTCACGTCTAGAGCTGGGCAGCATTTTCCCGCTTTGGGCAATGTCAGTGTCAAAAGCTGTTATTTTCACTCAGTGTTATGGGCCTGATGTAATTTCGTCCTCTGATTCTATGAAAGAGGAAAATTGACATCTCAGTTTCTCAGCCTCCTACACAAGGTACCACAGTATTTGCCTTTTACTCCTAGAGTAGCAGAGTGAAATAGCAGTGGTAAAATCTGGTCCTGTTCTCTGTTACAGGGGAAGTGATAAAAATATAACGATGGAGGAAATTGTTTTCTCATTTGTTGTTATTTTGCCTTCTGGGTTAAGTGATGTGCGACTGAAACTGGAGACTTAACGATGGCTCATTCTCTCTCTGCTATTGGATGTTGGCTTTTGAATCAATCTCTAGGTCTTTGAGCTAATTGTTTTGAAGAGATAAGATGATGCATAAGTGTTCTCTCCCTTCCTACTATGAGGAGGGAACGGACTTACACAAAGTCCAATATAAATCCTGATCCTGTCTGAGTAAGTTAAGGAGCTGGAATTACTGATAGGAGTTTTGGACTCCATAATTTGAACAGGAATGAAAATTCAGATAAGAAGTGCTTTAGATACTTAGGCGAATCCACAGTGAAATTTTAATTACGCCCTTTTGTGACTTAGCCTAAATTGCTGCCTTAACAACTTTCCAATCAGTAAGGCTGGATGAAATGGTGTTAAATAATGTCAGTGTTTTATTGCTAATGTTTCTTAGAAGAAAGGCTGTTTGCTGTTAATTTTCCCTGAGAAACACACTGTGCTGCTCTCTGCTTTGCTCCAGCTCCCTCTGATGCTGTTGGGAAGCTGCTTGCCCACTGGAGCAGGAGCTGACCTTATTGGTATGTGAGATGCTGTTGTGATCTTGAGAGCAGCAGGGTCGATGCAGACCATTGGATGTCCAGGGGAACCCAGTGCAATAGGAAAGATTGGGAATAGGAAAGATACATCTCAAGTTACTTATTATAGGTGCATGGTTTAGGTTTTGCTGCTATTTGACTGTAGAGGGTAATGGATGGGGATGAAACCTGCATTAACTTCCTGGAAGTTCAGCAGCCTGTAAATAGTTGTGCTTTGCTTCTGAGTTTTCCATGTTTCCAACAGTGAGGCATAACACAATGTGCTGCAGCCTTTAACCACCGACATAATAGGACATTAACAAACCTATGTGTGCACATGTATCTTGTAATCCCTGTGTCCTGTGGAAAAGGGCTTTAATGAGTATGCTTTTAAGGTATTAGAGATGCAGAGATTTAAGTGAGAAGCCCAGTCATTCTCTTAAGCCACACAACAGCTCAAGCTGTTGGCAGAAGGAGGATCAGGAGCTATAAACCCTATTCCCAGTGCTTGCTCTAAACACTAATGAACAAGCCTTTTCTTAATGCAAATCAAAGCCTACAGTCTGTGTTGTGAAATATCCAAGGAAGTAAAACCCAGGATGTTTATAAGCCAGTTATCTTCAACCCTCTCAGACATCTAATGGAGAGTCACAGTCCTGGCTCACTCTTCTATGCCATTATGAGTAACCAAACTGGTGAAATGATTGCTTGTAGAAGTTTCTTATGTTTGGGGAACAACTAATATACAACTTAAGGTGACAACCAAAGCTGCCTACAGCCCAAAGAGCAACAGCATTCATTCTTAGATACACTCTTTCATTGTACTTACTCATCACAGGACTGCTCAGGAAGAAAAAGAAAGCCTTACAATTGATTTAATGGGATATCGCAGAAGAGTGGGTGGAAAATGAGTGAGTCAGTAACTCTCTGGTTGTTACGGTACACAGATGTGCATGTTGTGGACAGGTCTAGTAGTTTCATTTCGATACATACTCATGAGTAACTCCCTATTCCCTTCTGCCATGCAGAAAAGAGCATCTGCACTATCATTTATTATTTATCTATGAGTAATGTTTTTCATTTAATTAGAAATGTCAAGGTAAAATGATCTTTTTCTGGGAACAGATATGGCTCTTGTACGTAAAGGGTAATGTGTACTTGGAAAATGTTAATACATTTAATGGGTGAATGCCATGTTAAAACTAGTATATACTCCATCAAACTTTACAGAAATAATCTTTTGGAGCAGATGATAAAATTTCACACAAACCCCCTTTATTTTTGGTTAAAATAAGCTGTCATTTACTGGTAATTATTTTGGTGCATTCTTTTTATGTGGTAAAATATCATCCTTGTATGTTGTAGAATTCTTTAATTGTGGATGCATATGAACTGTAGTGCTATATCATGCCTATGCTTTGCAGTTTCATATTTGGTCACTTCTCATCTTGCTACGTTCATTGCTCAGCAGCAAGTTCAATTTCTGAATGGGTGTAGGGTTGAATGTGTTCCTCCTGCATCTTTTTGGACGGTATTGCAGAGACAAATAAGGTAGCATGCAAAAAATGTGAAGTGTGTAGTATATTGAGTTGAATAGAGAAGTGCAGAGTGTGTAAGGATTAGTCCTGCCAGTCCTACAGACCTTAAGGAAAACCACTCCTAAATTAATTGAAAAGGCATCTGTCTTTCTGGGATATGATCGCCACTCCTTTTTTAACAGGCAGCTTATTTCTGGAGGGTGAATGCTGCAGATGCTAAATCTTTAGTTCCATGACAGAAGTATGGGAGCAGGGCACTAGCAAAAGGGATGCTATTTTTATTGTTAAATGTCATCTGTGGACTATATCACTTAAAAAACTATCTGCCCATTCATATTAACCTGGGGATGCTCAGACCCACTTGTGCTATAGACAGACCTTACCACATGGCTTCCCGCTCTTTTACATGGCCAATGAGAAGTCCACAGCCTTTAGGCTGTCAGTCTGTTCTATATAACCCAGTTCCATTGCCAGTAAATCTTTTAACAATTTTTAAAAAGGAGCAGCTGTACTAAGATTAATATGTTTGAAAGCATCAGTTGATGAGAAATGGTGTTTTTCAGCAACTCTGGCTCACATGGGTAATTTCTCTGAAGTCAGTGGGATGACTTGCTTGAGTAGAGGCCATTAGTCATTGTGTCTGCTTCTCTATGTCGTTAATGAAGCACGTGTCACATAAGGAAGATTGTAGCTTCTGAGAGGAAGGCACAGATTCAGACTCACTGATGGTGGTGTGGGCAATCAGTGCTACTCAGTAGATTCATCATTTTAGGAAATGTGATTCAAGAAATTGTTTCCATCAGAAATGCCCGTTATATTTTCTTTTGGGTTGGATTAGGTTCTATTGGATCAGTGGGAAGAGAGTCTCCACTAGCCTAGAAGCTATGTATGTTCTTACCATGAGTAACAATCTCTGCCATATTCGTTTGTCAGCCAGTGACCACATCTTTGATGGATTTGATAGCCTAACTCCAGTGATTTCAGTAGTCATAATTTCTTCTGCAGGTTAAAATAATGCCAAAAGACTGGGATATAGTGAAGCTGTTTACTTTCAGGTATCTAAAAGGAAAACCAGGGCTAAGAAAGCCACCCAGTTCAAGTACTTACTAACATTTCAAAATTTCCCCAGACAGGGCGTATAGATTTTCTTCAAGTTGCAATGCATTTTTCATGGTGAGGTGTAGGATGGGAATGGCTGGAAAAGGGTCTGCAGCCTGCATTGTGCTGCTGTTATAATTTAGTGCTTTTTCTCTGGTGATCTAATTCAGCGGACTTTTTGCTATGGCATGTTGCAACATGCAGTTGCTAGCACTGAAAGGATTCTTTCCTATGATCTGTGTATGCACCGAGACTTGGAAATTCTTCTTAAAAAGGATCTTAAATATTTTAATAAATAATTTAAATAAAATTGACTGGTGCAAAACAGGACTGCAGAACCTGAGCCACTGATGATCCTGGTCATGACTTTGGTGGTACCTGAGTATGGCTATTACCAGCCCTCTGATGGGCTGGTAACAGCTCTCTGTGGGCTGCGATGCTGAGGGCAGAGCATCAGGGGTGTATACAGCATGCCCACGCTTTTATTGGGACTGGGACTACCAGGGATTAGCTGAAAAAGGTGGTAGTAGTGAAGGGTTTATCTTGACATATTATGGACCAGCTAATCATCATAAAAAAAAATAAAAACAATGGTATTATCAAAACAGTGGGGTTAAAAATACCTGCTCTGAGAAAGGTAAACAACAAGATGAAGATGTAAAGAGGCATCTCTGACTAACATGGGAAAACAGCAAACAAAAATGAGGAATTATATGTATTATATAAAATAGATGATGTTAGCCAAAATATATGAAAGAAATGGAGAGAGCTTTTAGGCTCCTAGAGAAGAGAGAATAATGTTTACACTAACTCCATTGCTGATAATGTCTGAAGTATGTTATGATGGATACTCACCTGTGAAATATCTTTATGGGTAATAATTAGAAAGTGATGAAGAGCTTGTACAATAATTGGAGGGAGGATTTGAATGTAGAAAACACAAATTCAGTTAATGTATAGTTTGGTATAATGATGAGTAATGGAAAATTCTGAGAAATGAAAAACAATGCTGTATTGCTTTTCAAAAAGAAAGAAAAAGGCAGTCTTGGCTATCACTGGCTCATAAACCTGACTAAAACAGTGTAACAAATAATGGAGGAGAGAAAATCATTATCTAGCAAATAGCAAAAGCACAGATTTCATACGAACAAATGATGTCTGACAAATTTCATTGCGTTTTCTGATAGAGACAAATCAGTAGATGAGGGTTACTATAGCTCATGTTGTTCTGTGATAAAGCACTTGCTATCGTGTTGCATTGAAGCCTGCTCATAAAGCAAACTTGGCCTGTGCTTTGAATCCTATTGCATGGATTGATAAGTGGCCAAGGAGCTATAAACAAAGCAGTGACATCTCCAGACAGAGATTCATAGCAGGGTAACTAGTTCACAGAGCAAAAAGCATTTCTATTTAACACTTCCTTTGATAAGTGCAACTTACAGGAAACACTGAGGAAGAAGGAATAATTCATGGCATGGAGATATTTGATTGCTAGAGTGTAACTTAGTGACAGAGCATCCAACAAACTATTTTTACATCCTTAGTGTTTTCTTTGTTTTTTGCTTAAGATTTTAGGTGTGCATGAATTAAAAGGACATGCTTGTTTCTGCACAAGAGAAAGAGTTGGCCATATGCAGTGAATCAGCTGGCTGTGTCTTAACAGTAGAATTGCATTGCTTTACCCAGAAGGGGACTGAGCCAATGTTGGCCAAATTTGCAATGAAATCCAATAATTTCTTACATCCCTTTTAAAGGTTATTCCTGGATACTTAAGCAGCTTTTTCTCCATGCTTCTCCTGTAAAAGTTCTGATACAACATGTACCAGGGCTTGCAACTGTAAGAGAACATAGAGAACCTCCTAGACCCTGATCCATCAGCCATTACAGAACATTGAAGTTGGACTGGAACTAGAGGAATAGTCTATATTTTGGTTTAAATGGAGGATATAGAAATGTTGGCATGCTGGAGTGCTCCACCGTGTAACTGCAAGTGTGAATGCTCTGCCAATGACTTGGTTCCTGCACGTTATCTGGTATCTACCAATAATAAAAAAAAATTACTTTCTAATGACTTCTAAGGGAAGAAAGGATTATATTAACCAGTAAAAATTACTTCCAGTAAATAATTTAAGTATCTGTAGTAAAAATAATCTAAAAGACATGTCCAGTACAAAGCAGAAACCTGGAAATAAGGACTGTCTAAAAAGATCCGTGAATGCAGGGTGACAGCATAAGAGGCTAAATTTGTCAAGTAGCACAGGGAAAAAGATCAGTTTGGTGACAGAAAGTGCCAGTCTGTCTTTTGGTGGCTTTTCCTGAAGGAATAATAAAAGAGACCACTGATGAAGGGTGTAAATAGGAAAAAAATCAATTCAAATTCAAATTTGATTCAAACTCAATTCAAAAATTCCATTCAAATTCAAATAGATTTCAAGTGGTTGTAATGGAGAGGGAAAATGCGACATCAGTTTTATTCTGCTGTTTATGCCCTCCTGAGTGGTAAGGTGAAGCTGAACTGCCTGAAATATAAACAGCATGAGATGAAGACATCTCATTTCTAATGGGGTGACCAATTTGAGGAGGATTCTGGGTTCATCTCTCCATCATGTGGTGGCAGAGATGGAGGCTTTCCTAGAGTCATCTTTCCCCTTCTGTAGCATTAAAGTATTTTCCTGTAAAGCTGGGGTGGATTTAGGTCATTCAAGTCATAGAGTCTTGGAATGGCTTGGGTTGGAAGGGACCTTAAAGACCATCTAGTCAAATACAAGTGTCCTGAGGGACACCGCTGATGGAACTGCTCTCTTTTAGAAACCCTTGCAAGTGCAGGTATGACAATTAGCAAAACAATCTTGACACAGCTTTTATCTCTTTTTCATGTTGCTTTATCAAAGCACATGTATGTGCTGTCTTGGATCCAAGGACAGGGGCAGCCAGTCGTGGCATCCATGTAAGTCCAGCTCTTATGTTGTTAAGGCTACTCAGGGGCTGAAAGCTTTGTCCCCTCCTGACACAACAGCTCTCGCCTGTGTCTGAAGCTAGGAAGACTTTAATGAGTCTGCCTCTCGCAGTAGTGGAGATGAAGGGCTGTGTTTCAGTTTCAGGATCATTAAATTAATAAGGAAAATGTATCCTTGTTCCTGTGAGAATGTTGTGTTTTGCAGCCGAAGGGATTGTTCTACCTGCTGCCTTTGTGCGCTGCCCAGAAACACAGAGAAAAGCTGAAAAAACATAATTCCTGCTGGAGGAAAACCAGCTTAATGTAAAATTCAGTACTGTAAGATGAGGCCGGCCATGAATGTGTTGGCTTAGTATAGCTGGCCATGTTCTGTTGGCTTAGTACAGCCATGCTGTAATATTATCTGCTTGTGCCTACTTTACTCTAACGAATATATAATGACTAATATAATATGTTTCTCTCTAAGGTATTCTGTATAGTTAAAACAATCCCCTACCTTCTCTTTGGCAGCAATGACCTTGCTGTCTGCCTCCATCTTAGCTCTTATTCTTCCTTCTCTGTATAATCCTTTCATTTATCTTCCTTCTGTACTATCCTCATGCTTCTTTCCTTGCTATAGCACCCGGGTTTAGAAATGATTTTATGAACTGAACTTTACAGAGATAAAGAGCCAGCTCCTGCAAGTCATCTGTACATAAAAGACCAATTAACCTTGGGAATCAATCCTGAAGAAAGCTGGGGAAGATTTCTGCTATTCATAAGCCTCTGGGTTTTTTTTCCCCCTTCTTTTCTTTGTCATGTGCCATTGGATCAAGCTGTAAGGAAACTCCATTGCCTTCAGTGGTGCAAATGAAATTGCATTTTGATACTGAGTTTGACTCTGTAATTTCATTTGAAGAATGCATGCTCTAGGAAAAAAGCACTGTGACAAGTTTTAGCTTTGGTGAAGATGCAGCAGAGTGGCTTTGGATTGAAGAAATTTCCTTTAATCAAGAGCGTTGCAGAAATCTTTGTGATTTATCATTTTTCACTGCTTGGTCTTCGGAGCAGAAATCTAGTTGTGTTAAATTGGATGCAAATGCACCAGGGGTCATTTTACAGACCGTTCCTGCAGATAGGAGCTATCAAAATAGAGCAAGTAATTTGTTTAAAGAACAACAACACAGGCAGCAAAGATAAAGGCAAATATTGGCAACCAGATTCTGTACTGTTGAAAGATAACTTGGTGATGATACCAAAGTGGTTTCTAGCTGTGGGGTGAAACCTTTGTATCTATGCTTAAGCTATGTAGTACATTGGAAGCTCTCATCATTTTCTTAGAATATTGCATTTACCGACCATTTACATTTTTGTTATGTACAAGAGTGCTATGTATAGATACACTTGACTCTTGCTTTAGAGAACATTTTCACCAGTCTAAATAAGATCTCACGTCTGATGTGCAACAAGTTAGGAATTGTACTGAATTTATAATCTTCTCTGTCTTTAAGTTTCACAAGACTTTATTAAAGTGACGCTAAAGGAACATAGTTATCATTTGCTTATTGAATCATACTTTGGAGTTAGAAGAAAATCACATTAGGGAAATCCAAGGAAGGAAACTCTTACTACTAACAGGAAACAGATAAGAAACTTCAAATGAAGCCAAGTTGGGCTAGGAGCCTGGAAATTCATAGATACTTTCAAATTGCAGTGTGGCAATCCTGAAAAGCATTGAAGCTGTCCTTGAAGTCAATAAGAAATGAGAAAGCTGCTCTCCTCAGTTGAACTCTAAGACAGTTTTGAGCTCTGAAGCAAATGTTTTTAGGTTTTATTTTAACAAAGGCTGAAATGCAAATTGTCTTCAAGTTACACTGAAGGACGATGGATTCAAAGTGTACTGAAGGCAGGGGAAGCTTTTCCACTGAGTTCAGAGGTTTCTTGAACTGCTCTTGTGTCCTTCCCTCCATCCATCTCTCACAGCCCTTGTGTCCTTTCCTCTGTCTGTTTCTCACAGCCCCTGCTCTTATTTCTGTGGCTGTGTTGTAGCATCCTCATGATGAAAAGGCAGAGCTGCTCTTATTATAGCTTTCTTTGCAACACTGTCATAAGATGCTGTAGACTAAAATATGTTAAAATTATGAGGATATATGAGTGCTATAATAAACCTTGTCTTCAGTCTGTTCTTACATGTCTAGTCATGCTGTGTATTCCCAGCTCAACAAAGGAGTGAGGGTAAGTGATATACCTGAAGTCTTATAATTTGGGTCATGTAAAAATATCATGAAATCAGGGCATTTCAGGAGTGGCAACGTGGACATCCCTGCCCAAGACACTGTAATGATAATCTCCTGGAGTTCATATTCCTCTTGTCCCTTGGTAATGTCACATACACAAAGGCTTTGCTTTGTGTTTCAAATAGTAAGGAGGTTGCCGTGTGTGAGACTATGGTGTAGTGGGGCTTTTGGTTTCTTGCAGGGGATACTCAGTATCATAGAGAGTTACAGGTGATCCTGTTCCGACTGAAGAAGAGAAGCTTCACAGAGACCTCATAGCACCCTTCCAGGATATGAAAAGGGCCTACAAGGATGCTGGGGAGGGACTCTTGATTAGGGACTGTAGTGATAGGACAAGGGGTAACGGGTTCAAACTTAAACAGGGGAAGTTCAGGTTTGATATAAGGAAGAAATTCTTTACTGTGAGGGTGCTGAGGCACTGGAACAGGTTGTCCAAAGAAGTGGTAAATGCTCCATCCCTGGCGGTGTTCAAGGCTAGACTGGACAGAGCCTTGGGTGACACAATCTGGAGTGAGGCATCCCTGCCCATGGCTGGGGGTTGGAACTGAATGATCTTAAGGTCCTCTCCAACCCAAACCATTCTATGAATCTATGATTCTGTTCTATGATTCTGTGACTCAGCCCTTTTCCTTTTGCACCAGAAGACTGTTCTATGTGGATGCTAGTGCTGGGGACTTGCCATAAATGTTTGGACAACCTTCCCTATACTTGTCACTTTGCAGCTGATGATTGTAGCAGCTGCATCTTGGTCCCTATAAGTTCACATAAACTTCCGTTAACATTAATAGCAATCTATGCCTCATAAAGAATGACATCCTCATGGTGTGTTAGTGGGCACAGTAGGTACAAGCCTTTCCGATGGTGGGATGCTGCAACCTCCATCTCCACTCTGGGTTGCTGGGATACAGAGCACCAAAGTGACAGATACAGGTGGCTATTAATCACTGATTTCCCTGTCAGCAGACAATGTCTGCACTTTTCAGGGTAATCTTCTCTGCCTTCCTTTGGGGCTCCAGCACAGCTGAAATCTGGCCGGGGTGCATTGTCCATTTCACATCTACTATAGGAACATTTTTCCTGTGTGGAGAACTTTTCCTTCTAAAAGACATTTTCTCTTCTCATTTAATTTCTCTGTCCAGACTAGATTTATGGGTTCGCAGAGCGGGGTACGTGCTGTCAGCTTCACTTTGGTCAGTGTGGTTTACTTAGGACTCCAGAAATGTGGCAAAGGCAGTCAGACAGAAAATACCAAAGCATGAGCTGTTTCTTCAACAAAGCAGAGGATTCTTCCAGCCACTTGAGAAACAAATAACACATGTTTTATCAAACACTGGCTTGCTGTTCAAAGATCATATTACATTTTTTCTTACTAATTGATAGGAATGCCAAATCCCCACTGGCAGGATGACCTGCGGATCAAATACCAGACACTCTGTGGGAGCTTCATCCTTTAAAGGATGCAGCTTTCTAACACTGTGGAAGTGGAGAGTGTTTTCTGTATTGTATGGTTTGGTCCCAAGTGAGACCTTTCTTTTTTTAGTTGGCCTGCTTGAAATTGGTTGCAAGATAGTTACTGACTTAGTGGATTTGGATGGCAGCCCTTTTCTGAGTCACTTAAAAGCAGAACTTCTCTGGATCCAGCTGTTCCCCTGCTCAGCAAAAGTGCGGGAAGCTCAGAAGCAGCACAATCTAGTTCATTATGGAAGTCAAGCTTCATTTTTTAACTAAAGAGTGAAAAAGATATCTGGAAAAGGAAAACCTAGATGTTTAGAGTTTCTCTACTTGGAGTTTAAAGTGCTCTGTACTGTAGTGATAGGACAAGGGGTAATGGGTTTAAACTGAAACAGGAGAAGCTCATGTTAGATATAAGGCAGAAGTTCTTTACTGTGGGGGTGGTGAGGCACTCGAATGGGTTGCCCAGGGAAGTTGTGAATGCTCCATCCCTGGTGGTGTTCAAGGCCAGGTTGGACAGAGTCTTGTGTGACATGGTTTAGTGTGAGGTGTTCTGGCCCATGGCGGGGGGGGGGTGGGGTGGAACTGGATGATCTTAAGGTCCTTTCCATCCTTAACCGTTCTGTGATTTGAGTCAAAAAGTGGGTAATCACTATATGAAATGAATCATGAGGACATGTGGACAAATACAGATTTTCATAAATGGTTTCGTCTGAAAAATTTACAAAAATGTGGTCACTTCCCACGAAACATCTCAGGGAACAGATGCTTTTCCAAACAGCAGTTTTCCAGCTAGAAACTCCCAGCCAGCTCCTTACATAGGTAAGGACCTTGATAAGCCAGAGTTTCTGCGATGTTGTAAGGCCAGTTGAGGTCCTCTGGGATAAGGAACTTACCTTGATATGCTCTGGAGCATCTTGGCAGACAGAGCATCTACCCAAGACCTGCCATCACTGTTTCTCACAGAACAGGAGAGGGGCTGTGCGTCCTGGTTGTATTTATGTAGGATGTTCTTTGCAGGGTGATCACTGTCTCTGGTGAATACTAAGCAGCCCCTCTCCT
This sequence comes from Agapornis roseicollis, assembly GCA_002631895.1. Taxonomy (NCBI): domain Eukaryota; kingdom Metazoa; phylum Chordata; class Aves; order Psittaciformes; family Psittacidae; genus Agapornis; species Agapornis roseicollis. Next base: position 45,192 of record NDXB01018590.1, read on the forward strand.
AACTTTAAACCCAGTTATTATTCCTATAGTTGTCCCCCTGCTCCTATTCCCAGAACAATTTATTTTCTGCTTTTCACGTGTAGCCTTTTAGCATTGAGCTTACAAATGTGCTGTGTTTGTACTGAATGCAATGTATTTAACAGAAAATGATTGCCTGAGGCTACAGATCTCAACCAAGTGTTAGGCAGACCTCATTCAAACACTGTGCCTGTTGGCCTGCAAAAGCCAGTTGTCTTTTCTATTTCCCCTTTCCTGTCTGCATAAATCTTCAGAGAATCCTTAGTCATGTGTTAAAGCTTATTTGACCTGAGGAGTTAATCCTTTTAAAGACAAGTCTTTTCTCTCCTCACATGCGTGGGTATTCATGAAAGCATGGCCTAAATCCAGGAGAGTTTTCTTTACAAACTCATGGCATTCTGCTAAGGAAAGTGTGTTATTCACCTAAAGAAGAGACCACTAAACAGCTGTCTTTAAAATTGTCCTTAATTTAGTCCAACCTCTGTCTTTGCTTTGGAAAATCAAATTGTTTAATTGCTGGAAACTGGATTCTCTCTCTAAAACAAGGAGCACAGACTCCCCTGCCTAATCTTCCTGTATCTACCTCCCAACTCAAGCTCTGGTGTTTAGAAGCTATTATGCATTCCCTGACTTTTAGTAGGGTTTGATATGCCAATAAATCTGTGCCTCCCTCTCTTTCCTGCCTAAATTTCTGCTTATGAAGAATAATTCTTTAGCTGTTTGGGCTCACGTTCATTTCCATTAATTCACTCTGGTTCATTAGGGTTTCAGGAGGAGGCTGTGACTGAGTGTGCTTATAAAAGAGCACTTTTTTTTTCCTTGGGATGAAAGGATTATGGTTATGTGAACTGCAATATTGAATAATGAGACCATTTGTAACAGGAAGAATTATATGTAAGATCCTTCTAGGTAAAAGGACAAATTTTACTTGCACTAAAGTACCAGAAAACCTTTGTACTTTTATGATTATCCAATTACATCAGAAATTTTGTTCTCTGAACCACCCAGTCTGGGTTGTATTAAATCCATGAGCTCCAGACACAAGTAATTACATGGCAAACCCTCCAACTGTGTGAGCAAATGTGCAAGCACCCTTCTTTTAGAGAGCCTGTATAGCCCTCCAGTCCTCTTCCATGACCCCATATATAGCTCTGTGGGCAACTTCTTCCCTTTCAGCTCAGTCTGAAGAAAGAAGCCCCATTGTTCACCTTCCTCAGTCCCACATATGTCTACCTCCAAGCCTTCAAGCCAAGCACCTATGAGTGGAAATGTTCTATATCACCTGTGCCTTAAAGGCTGCAGGTTTCTCACCTCTATCCCCAAGGTGGGACCTTGCTTGGCAATGAGTTTCCCATAGGCAAAGACACCAAAAAGCTGCTTTCTGCTTCTGTTTACCATCATCTAACATGATATAGCTTATGATTTGGGTTACATGTGGTTGGAGAAGATAAAAATAGATAGAACTTGATTACATGCCTGGTATCATCATTCACATTATTTTTCCCTCCTTAAGAACCATGCTGAGTCTGTAAATGCAATGGCCCTGTACAAACAACTGTTAGTCAGCTATATTATTACTATTTCAAAATACAGAGGCTCACTACCTGTGCAGGATGCAGGAATGGTATTTAATGGCACAGATACACCCACTTCTGTCTACAAAATTGAGGTCCTAAATCTCACGCAGGACTGAGCCACTGACACTTATACATTGCTTGTTGGCAGGGGATTCTGAGGATGGGAATTGTCTGTCTGCTGTGTGCCAGGTGTCTTTTCACAGCTGTGGTGAATGGGGGAGAAGAGGGGTCAGGATATGCCCCATTGTCCTCCAGTGTGCGCTTACCACTGCACTCAGGCAATGAAGAATATTTTCTGTGTGAGTGGGATGAGGACTTCTCCCGCTCCATTGCAATGGTTTAGTGAGACACCTCCCAGACCCACAAGAAGGGTGGTTTTTGTTGTACCTCCATGATGGGCACTGCCAGGACGTGCCTCTTTATTTGGTACCTTCTGTAAAGTGCTTCCCTACTTTAAAGCCAAAGATAATCCTAGGATTACACCTTTTTGCTCCACTTTACAGGGCACCCATCACCCACCATTGCTGTCACATAGTCCCGTGGTCTCCATGAGGAGGGTGTGGCCCTTGCTGTGGACACAACTGGGCTGTTCTTAGGGGATGCTCATGCCTGAACGCACCTGCATCCCCCAGCAACTCTGTTTCCTGGCCACAGCTTTCACACTGAGCAAACAGCTGTGCTCCTCTGCGTAGGGAAAAGATCTTAACTCCTCCTCTGCTCTCCACTGGCCTGGCTTCTGCACACATCGCTGCTTGCTGTTGGCCCTGCTGTTCCTCATATGCGTTTTTATCTGTAAGGGTCAATTAAATCACTAATGCCATCATCTGTCTTCCCGGGATGACTCACAAGCACCTAACATTGTGCTGCGTAATAATGTAGAGACACTTATTTCTTTGAGGCTGCATCCATGAATCACTGTAATGTATTTGTACAGCGAAAGGGATTTGGAATAAATGCAGCCCCAATCATGGCTATTGATTTAGCCCTCCCTTCTGTTTGACACTGTTTATGTTTTCTAACGAGGACACATCAGCCATGCAGTTAATATTGTGCTGAATCATTGTTCATATATCACCAGGTCAGGTTGGGGTTTTATTTTAATCTCCATGTCCAGTGGAACGGGGATGGTGATGCTCTGAGGGCAGCGCAGCCCCAAAGGAATAGGTCGCTTCTGGGTTTAATTTTGTCGTGATTTACTGCAGCATCGTATAGCAGAAAATAAAAAGCAAAGCAAGCCCCAAGCTTGGGCAGATGGGCTGTGCTGGTAATCCGTCATCCTAATGACTCCTGACAGAGCAGCTGTGGTTCATTGCTAGTCAGGGTTTGCCATCAGAGACAACATTTTTCCTGGGATATGAAACCTGGCTGTAGCAGTTAGCTTCTTTTGGGCATCTATCGTATGAAAGAACAAGACAGTAGAGGGAATTACTCTTTGGGAAACAACCTCATTCTCATTGAGATAATCTGCCAGCACATGACTTTTGCTCTCTGCCATTGCTTATGTATTTAAACAAAAGATGTCTCAGCCTTTAAATTGAGGTGTTGGAAAATCTTCATAGAGGGTGGAGGTGAAAGCCTACAAAAGCAAAAGATCTTCACACAATCACAGACCTCTTTAAGAGACCAATGTGCAGGCAGTGGTGAAGAAAGGAGTCAGGGGTTGCTAATGGAGGATTTGATTTAGCACTTTATTCCTTCTGTTTGCGAGCCCCAGGGATATAAAGCTATTTCTTCTGCAGGCACCTCCCAGGAGCTTTGCTGACTTTGTCACCTCTTCTATTGGATTTTCCAGTCCTGCCTGAGGTGTAAGACAGGTAGATTTGAGATTTCCTGTGTTTGGTTCTGTGCCTGTGCCTATGTGTGCAAAATAGTGGTGGAGGGTTCATAATTATTTCTCTATCTATGTGCCTAACAGTGCATGATTGTATATTGATTTGCTTTAGTAGAGATGAGACTAATTACAGCTTTTCATTACAAACACTGAATTATGGCATTAGGGAGACAGTTGCTTGGAGTGTGACAAATTGTGAATAAATAATATGGGACATTGCACAGAGAAAGGCATGTGCGAGGCTGCAGGTTGGAAAGGCATAGAGCAGCTCTGGCAGGGCTGCTCCATCCGTGGAGTCTCCCTGAGTGCTGCAGGAGACTCTGAAGTCACTCGAGGTTATCTCTGCATTGGGTGTTATGATGAATTAGAACTGATGGTATTTCCATCTGATAAAATAAAGCTTTGGCTGGGCTCTCTCTGGCTCATGTGGAAGGGGAACTGCCATAGGGATTTTGCTGTTGTTGTATTCTGAGTCTTGACAAAATTGTAAGTCTGCAGTACTTTAAATGAGTGAAATGAGAGAAAAACGTCCACTGGGTTGGTTTTGTGTTGTTTGTTTCTTTGGTTTTCTTGAAGATTTGAAGTCTTCCATATTAAAAGGAACATTTTCTAATGCATTTTGACAACCGTGCTTTTAGCTGCAAAGCAAGCCATCTCCAGTTGAATTGATATTTCAGAATGAAATATCCTTTGATTTTCAACTGAGAAAGCCTTGCAACTCAAACAGTCTTCCCTCCTCCCTTCCCTCCTTCCAGTCTTCAGGGTAAATGACTTTGACATCCTGAGTGATTTAATCTTAAAAGACCCTTAGGTGGCATCAAGTCTTCTGAGATGATGTGGACCAACCTCTGGAAACCCTACCTCTCTCCTTGAACAGTAAAGGGAGACATTCAGACTCACTTAAATGGGGAAAAAAAACTTCAAGACTCCTGACTTGGGACATCTTTGATACTATTGAAATAGGTGCAGTTTGTGGAGAAAAGTGGGAATACAACCATGCTATGCCTGTCTGTAATTCTGCTTCTCAGAAACAATTAAGAATGCATTTGGTTGCCCACTACAAGGTAGAAATATGTCATGCCCGTGAGACATCTCTTAATTTCTGCTTGTCCCTCCTTATATATAGAGTTATTTTAAGCTTCAGTGCTTGCAATGTGCACTGTGGTCAGTGGTGGGAAGATGCTGTGGAAACCCAAGTCAACATTAGCCTGAGAAATGCAGAGTCAGCAGTATTTGGAGATCGGCTGCTTTATAAGCTCATTGACTCTCAGTGTATTATTTTTTACATCTAGACTACATTAACCTTGTGCTGACTCCACCACATGGACTGACATAAGATGGATGATGTTGGTGGCCTGCCATAACGGCCCGCATGCCAAGCACCTTTGGGCATCACCTGCTGCCTTCAAAGGGAAGCCTGTTTGCTCAATAAGAACAGGTTTAGCAGCACTATCTGTCTGTCTAATGGGCTGAAGAAGCCCATACCCCTGATTTTATGTGATGAGCTTTCCTTGGCAAGAAAGCAGATGGGTTATCAGGAAAGCTGAATGTTTCTATTTTGCTGTGTCTTGGAGCTCTGCTGAAGTGCTGCCTGGGATTCCCATAGTAAGGGCTGCTGTAAGGAGATTTCCTCCCATATTGAAAGCACCTCAATTCCACCAGTCCCTCAGGCAAGACAGACTGGCATTCCAGATTTAGGATGCTCTTAAGGAGGAGATTGCTCCAGTCCTTAGACCCTCAGGAGACCTGCATCTGATTTTCTTGTGTGTCACTTTGTCACAGTACTTGGGGCATGATTCTAAGCTAGTCAAGGGCTCAGCTGCTGTAGTGATAGGAGCAAAGCTCTTCAGTACCTTTTACAAATATGGGCCTATTTACCCTGGGTCTGAGCTCTTGTGCAAAATTAACTTAAAAATAACAACACTCATTTTCCATAGAAAGCTGCTATGAAGATAAAGACACCAGATTGCCCAAGGTGTGCTTTGATATTTATTGTGTGTCATGAGGAAGCGAATGTAAGCAAAACACTCAACTGTAAGATTTCTCATAGGCTCTCGTTTCAGATCTCAGATGTAGAAGCTGAAAAGAGCAGTACAGAGCAAGTATTGACATCAGGGCTGTTCTCACCCATTTCAGCCCATGCCACCACTATCAGAATTTCCCTTTGTCTGGTACAAGTGGGAACACGAACCCCTGCAGACAGAGCCTGCTCTGGACATGAATTTGCAGCAGTCATGTCAATGGTGCATGTCAATGTGTGTCATGGGTTGTTGGTCAAGAGCTCATGTGCTCCCAGCATCATCAGAAAACTGCTGCTTAACAGAGGCTGACTTAAACATGTCCTGCAGTCTTTCCTTGTACCCGTGCCTCAGGTGATGCTCCAGTTTTAGGGAGAGGCGTCGGTTTGCTCTATTCTTAGATTTCAGACTTGCTTTGAATTTGCCTTTGATGCTTTTTTGGGTTAATTCCTGTGCATTTTGGTGTCAGGGTGTTAGCTGCAACTCCTTCCTCAGCTGCATAGAAAAGACATTTAACATGACTATACGCCTCTGGGGAGCATGGAGCAGCGCAGTGAGCCTGAGCCTTCAGTTCTGTAAATCCCTGTCTAACAAGGAGCTTTCTTCTGCGCTGGCTCAGAATTAAATAATTAATTATCTAATAATAACGAAATAATACTTATTTATTTCCTCATGCAGGGAAAACACCCGATAAGGGAGTTGTATGCAAACTCTGCAGCCCCAGGAACCAATATTATGACAGTGCAGGCTTGTTTCTATTCTGAGCCATGACTAGTTGAACTTTTGTTTTGGCTCTGTTGCTCCATGCTACCTAAAGAGGAACTGAGGGAGCTTTCCTGAGCTATTGTTACTGCCTGGGGCAGAGCAGAGAAGCTTGGCCATCCCACGTAGGCATGAGCAGTGATCCTGTGGAGTGGTTGAGGGGACATGGACAAGATGGGGATTCTGGCATCTGCTTTTTGCTGGAGGGATGAGGCTGGTGTGGCTTAGCAAGGGCACAAGGCTAGGAAAGCTCTCATGGCCATCTGCAATGCCCATGAGAGGGAACAGGTCAATAGGGAGGGAAAAGGGTTGTAATTGCATTTACAACCACCTCAGGAAGAGGGTTGTAAATCCCATTTGCTGCTCTGCTTGCTGAAGCCTATCTCTGTCTCAGTCTTTTGTGACCTCTTCCTGTGGGAGTTTTGTGTAGAAATAGGAAATAGAAATAATGAGAAGGGGAAAAGCGATTCCGTGGAGCTTGTGGGGAATTATTACTGCAGCTGTTCTAGCTGGAGCTTTAAGTCACAGTCCTTAAAGGAAAGGGAAGGGCCTTTGGTTGCTCCTGGTTTACTGCATGGGTCTGAATACCTTTCTGCTTTGTCCTGAAATGAACATCTGTATCCCTTGCAGCTCTCCGAAGACCTGCACTGGTCTCAGGCCAGGTTAAGTTGACCTGTTGCCTGAATTCAGAGCAGCATGTGCTCACTTGAAGTGTGATTCTTACCTTACAAGTTTGCCTCCATGTAGCTGAGGCAAAGCACACACTGAAGCACTCGGAGTGCTATGAATGGGCAGTTGCATTGCCCCGGTGATGTGTTTCTCTTTCAGTATTGATGTGAGGAATATTCATCAGGATATTTTCTATCTGGCTCTACAAACAGTAAGAGCTCAGATAATTGATTCTTTGTTATTGGCAATCCCTTGTCAGGCTGATTCGAATCCCTGTGTAGAGTTAATTGAAGGCCAATTTGTGTATCTGCGTATTTGTTGGGATGCCACGGGGACAGAGGCTGCAGAAGAAAACTCAAGGCTGGAGTAGCTCAGAGTGAGTAGAATAGATTCATAATTGACAGAAAGGAACAGATGGCTTTGGTTGTAATGCCTATATTTGTATTTAATGTTAATATTCCTCCCAAAGCATCAGCGTATCAGTGATATGCAACACAACATAGAAGCATGTGGGGAGAGGGGGGATAAAGGAAATCGGTTTGTTGAGTCACAAGATGAAATCCAGCCTGGACTTTGCTGCAGGATTTCAGTGGGTGTTTGCAAACAGAGAAGGCACAAGTTAGCTCTAGCCCTCCTTCAGAGCACTGTGGGCATTGCCTGGATATACACATGCCATAGATCCTGAGGAACTACAATTGGACCCTGATAGGGAGCAGCATATGTGCCCAGTGCCTTGACTGCAGTGAGATGTTGCATTGTGAAAGGAGAGCTTTCTCAGAGCAATTTTCTTATTCCAAGGCAGGAAAAGATATCAAGCTCTGGCTCTGGTGTCCTTGCTGCCCATGTCCTGGTTAATCCCTTCCCTGTCTCCTTACAGCATCTCTTCTCACTGGTCCACGGTGGGATTTACTGGTGTGTTTGGAATTGCTTTCTGATTAGTTGCAATTAGTCACCATGGGTACACAGGTGGAAGATTAAGGTTAATCCTGTGGAACCTAATTAGCTGTCATTGCTGGAAGGGGTTGGAAGCAGAGACATGGAGTTGTGCTTGCACAACAGCGTGTCTCACAGAGAGCAGTGAGATACCCCAAGTTCCACCTGAGACCTGTGTGTTACCTTTAACAACCTTTTGTTGTGCTGTTAACAGACAAACAAGAAGTTTGGCTCTCTGTGGGTATAAATCAGTGTAGCTCTGTTGCAGGCAGGAGCTGTACCTTTCACCCAAGGAGAGATGGAGCCTGTGGGTTAAATAATGACAGAATCACCCTTGTGTGAGTGTCTGTGTGTGCGTATCAAAATGCACACCCAGGTGTGGATGTGCTCACACAATAGTTAGAGGTGGCTGCTTCTTTTATTTGCATTTAGCACACTTTGGAGGTGCTACCTACACAACACTCATGTATGAAATGTCAACAGACTGCGAACACGTCCCTGGTTTGTTAACAAAATAATAATGATTTGTAGTTTAAAAAGCCAATTCAAAGACTCGCTGAGTAATATTCCTTCCAGTCCCCTGACATGTGCATATATTAGAAATCCACGTGATACAAAGCGCAGGACAGAAATGATCAATAGCAGGTTACACTGCTCCTTATTACAATGAATTAATTGATCTTGTCTAGCAGGTTTTCCTCCCAGCGGAAGTGCTGGGTATTGGATGTGTCGCTCTCATTTCTCCTCTATCCTTGATGTGGAAACGTGCCAGACAGTTTCATACCATCATTTAAATTTATTAGTGATCTGAGAAAGTTCTGTCACCCGTGAGACAGTTAACCTTCAGTTGAAAAGTTTAGTGACACTGGAGGAGAAACGGGGCTGGGTATTATAAGTTCTCTTGATGAGAACATGGAACTCCTCAATGCAGTCCTAAATTAGCAGGTCCCACCTGAGAGCTGTGTTGAAGTGTTTTTCCTGATCTTTGAACCATTTGTATGTGCCTGGCATCCTATTCTAAACCCAACATACTCCAAAGGTGTTAACCAGTATTGTTTTTTATAAACCTGGGCAGTGGAGCCCAAAAGCAAATGATTCCAGGAGGCATCCCTTCAGCCTAGAGAGGAGTCATCTTGTATCAGGTGATGACAGGGATGTGTTAATAGAGTGGGGAAACTGCAGCTGGTTTCTGTGGCAGACTGTTAGACAGCTTATGTCCTCTTTGTGGTAGATGTTTGACATCTCTCACATGTGGAATGATTTGTCAGGGAGACAGCAATGGGTTATTAACCTGCTCTATCCTGACAGAAGCATCCTTTTCAAGGCTGCGGTAAATGGCCTATTACAGAGTCTTAAATGTAAAGAAAATAAGTGTTCCAAGCCTTTTATTCTTCTTGGAGCAAATGCAGACAATGGGAAAAATGCTGTGGAATTTCATTAGTTCATTTATGTTTGTTTCGTGGATTTGCCCTTTGCTGGTAGAGTAAGAAGGATTATCTGTTTAAGGACTAATTTCTGGGTTCCACTCCTGACCTGCCTCCTAATTTGCTGTTAGGTAAGACACTTAAAAAAGGGCTGGCTCCCAAAACAATCTGTAGAGAAGTGACTCATCTCCAGAGTGCAAAAAGAGGTTATACTTGTAGGACAGGTGAGTGAAGACTTCTTTGAGATTCCACAGCAAACCAGCAGTTGACCAAGGAGGAGGACATGTGTCTCTGGTCCATATTAATCTTCCTGTGCTTTATAATAGGGCCCTAATTGTCCTGCTTGCTAAAGGATTTGAGATCTCCTGCCATTTTAACAAGGTGCCATTTACTACTTCCATTTATCTGAGAAGTCACTCACACCTCTCCAAATTACTCAAATCACACTATGGGGACAGTGGAGCAGGCTGGGAGGGTTTAACTCTACTTTTTCCTTTAAGGAAATGGTATTTTAGGGCTGAAGATGCTATGCAAGCATGTATCATCATGTCTGAATTTCTTGCCAATGGCTTCCCTGAGAATTGCTTTATGTAAAGTAGGGTAAATATTAAACCAGGAGTCAGCGCTTCACCAAAGATGAAGTTAAAACATCAAGTTTATTCTTTAACTCTCTATTTCTTTATGGCCTGATTGGCATTTAAAAGTCTCTCTTTGATGTAGATTTGTAAAGGCTTTGTTGCTATGAACCAGAATATGCATTTGGAAATTCTGTTGGCTGGCTGTGGAGATGTGTATCCCTAGAGACTGCTCTCATTTCCATATTCATTAAATTCATCTGTGGCGCTTAAGAGAGGCCCGAACCCTTGAATAACACAGCTGTGAAAGCTGAGAGGAGACATCAGGATTAAGGTGCATTTTCATCATCAGTTTAACCCAGTATAAGTCTCTATGGCTATTGGATCAGTCCTGTTCCCTGCTTTTCTTCCCTTCTCCATCTTCCCACATCGGTTACCCATTGCTACTTTCTCCTCTGTGTCTGCAGCAGCATGTGAGGAACAGGCTTCAAACCAGTAAAAAAAAGATAGATCAAGTTCTTCTAAGCAGTAGTGCTGAAATGAGGGAAGAGGAAAAACGTGGGTTGGGGCATGCAAACTGCCCAGTATCCCTCATTAATTTACTAAGCCATCACTTAAGCTATTACTTCCTTCACACAACAGTTTGTCTGGCTGAAAAGAATCTTTTTAGGTCCATTTTTCACCATCCTGTAGAATTCTGTAAACATGAAATTTGATGGGATGATCTTAAAAGGTAGAAAGGTCTTTGCCTTTGTTTTACTTGCAAGGATGGCCATGCCCATTGCCTTATTTAATACTTACGGTGATCCAACCCTAACCATTCTATAATTCTATGAGAATGTGATCTGGTTGACTGTGGCTCATCTTCTTGTCCTTTGAAGTCAATGGATAGCTTTTATTGACTTAGCTGTGCAACAGATGAGGCCCTGGATGAAAGGACCTCTGTAGGTTGCAAATGTAAATAATCCCAGAGTCTTTCAAAGATGGCTGCACATAGCTTGTTTGTGAAGTTGTATTTGAAAGAAAAGTGAATTCCTCACAGTGGGAGGGCTGCTGGCTGACCTGACCTTTTCAGACTGAAAGTGATCACTGAAATGATAGTAAGATAATAATAAAAGCTCTCCTGGTCATTACTGGGCTGTTGCTGAAAGAGATTTGGCAAAGGCTGGAGAAATGTCACTGTGAAAGCTCTGCTAACAGGTGATTGTGTCTGATGCCATCCAGTGCCCAATGAGGCTGGTGAAATATCCACAGATTTCAGCCAGAGTGAGGGGCGGCTGAAGGCCAAGAGAAGTCACTGCTGAGAGCCCAGCCCTGAAGTTTCATGCAGGTGATGTTGTGTTATGTGGGAATACACTGTCCTTAACAAACCATAAAGAAAATGTATATTGGGGATTGGAACCAGGTGGTCTTAAGGTCCTTTCCAACCCTAACCATTCTATGATTCTATAAAAGTATAGTATAATAACTAGTTTCTTGGAAGGACACAGCCAGTCTTGGGTGCCAGCTGTGCTCTGAATCTGTTTATATGTTGAAATGGTACATTTTAGGCTGTGCTTTTCAACAAATTAACCCTTCCCTCACATGTATTTCTCCTAGCACTTGTGCTCAGCTTCCTTGATGATGATAACTGCTTCATTAGCTGCTTGATGAATGGTCTGTGCACATTAGCATCATTTTATCTAGCTAGTAACTATGAGCTTTACCCTGTGAAGCTGTGTATTATCCATCACTAGGGAGTTTCTAAGAGGTTAGGCAAACTTCTGTCGAGAATGGTTTCGGTTTGGGGGCAAGAAGATGGACTAAATGGCTTCTGAAGTGCCCGTCTGGCTCTGCTATTTCTCACTTTAAAACTCTGCCATAGTGATAACATATTATTTATACCACAGGCATCTCTGGGAGGCTCAGTTGGACTACGAGGCTGCACCAATGCATTCAAAATCGAAAGGGCAGGCCAGCATGTCACAGCTGGGTGAAGAAGTACAAAGGAAAGTACTTGTGACACCTTACCTCAGATGCTTGTGTGGAAATGTATATGTGAAACCAAGGTTAGCTAGCTCCTCAGGCTCTGGGGGTA
>NDXB01018590.1:57170-76456 GCA_002631895.1 Agapornis roseicollis
GGCCGACAGGGTAGAAATAAATTGAGCTCATGTGCCCTACTCAACATCTGAAATGTGCTGGAAGAACTTCCTGCCTTTGATGGCCTTCATCCCATACTGCAGGATGCTGACCAGGGGCAAAGGAAGTCATAGAATCATAGAATGGTTTGCGTTGGAAAGGACCATAAGATCATCTAGTTCCAACCCCCCTGCCATAAGCAGGGACATGTTCCAACAGCTCCGTGTCCTTTTTATGTTGAGGACACCAGAACTGCACACAATGCTGCACGTGAGGTCTCACAAGAGCAGAGCAGAAGGGCAGGATCACCTCCCTCAACCTGCTGGTCACACTCCTTTTGATGCAGCCCAGGATATGGTTGCTTTCTGTGCTGCAAGCGCACACTGCAGTCAGCTCATGTTCATTTTCTCACCAACCACCACCCCCAAGTCCTTCTCCGCAGGGCTGCTCTGNTTGATGCAGCATATGGTTGCTTTCTGTGCTGCAAGCGCACACTGCAGTCAGCTCATGTTCATTTTCTCACCAACCACCACCCCCAAGTCCTTCTCCGCAGGGCTGCTCTGAATCTCTTCTCTGCCCAACCTGTAGCTGTGGGTCCTTTGACCTGGCTGTGTGAGAGCTCAGTATCTTTTTCATTTCCACTGGTACACAGTGTTCATCCACTTTTCTATCAGCTGCTTATTTCTGAACATTGACAAGGGTTGTCTCTATCCTTCTGCTGCTGATGGAGCTGCTCATAGCTCTCTAAACATACCCCATCATTCTGCAGAGATCTATCCAATGCAGGTCACTCCCTTCACTGGCCTGGGAATAGACATTCATTTTAAAACATTTGGATTAGAATCCTGGGAATTATGTTTAAACAGGTTATATAAAATCCTACTTAAAATGTCGTTTATTCTGATTTCTCACAAATATTGATGCTATATTTTTGCTTAATTTTGGCCTTCATTCAGTAAACCTCTTCAGTTCATCTTTAGTTTGCAGATGGCTTTGGCAGTGTTTCAACCTCAGCTTCTGGTGGATGAAACCTGGTGCTTGAATTAGGCTGAAGATGCAAATAACTTGATTTTCAAAAAGTCTGAATGTATGCAGCTGCCTGGTGGAGTTCTATGTAATGCAATTAGGGCTGGGTTTCTCACTGCCAAAAAAGCTACAAATGAATTAGGAGTCCAGAAAGAGAAATGCAACAGAATACACATAAATGTCTTTAGGAATTTGGGGATTTAGGAATATGGATGGAAGTAATTAGAAGTCTACCTCAGGTTTGTAGCTGAAAAGCACTAATATAAATAATTTCAAATATTAAAGAGAATGTGTTCATGATCAAGAGACATGTAGAACTGGGCATTAAGTCCGAATGAGTGACGTGACAGAGCCCTGCTGGTGGCTGGGTTGGCTGCTCCCTCATGGGCTGGGGATGAAAGGAGAACATGGAAGTAGGACTCATGCCAGAGGATATAATTAGAAAGAATGAGTGCAGTAAAAAAGGAGGATGGGATAGAAACTAGTCTGAAATGGGAACTTGCATCTCCTCTTTTAGAGCCTGGGTTAGGAGAAGCGACTGATAGGCAGCCCTTGAAAGCATTGTAGTAGTCTCAGCATGTTGAAAGTGTAGGAAGTGTGCCAGTGCTACAGAGGCCAGACACAGGGAAACACATCCACAGAGAAAGTCTGCCGTGTTTCTGCTTTTGCCATCTTTTGGAATACCATGTCTTGGTGCACCAGGGAAGTGAAAATGATGTCTCCTTTTCAGTGTGTTTAGTATGGTGGGGATCACAAGAGTGCTCAGTGAGGTTGGACCCCTTTCTTATCTCCTGTATTCATTCTTTCCTGAAAAAGGCTTTTACTTGTATAGGAGTGTGAGTCTTTTATTCATTTATTTATTAAAGAAATATAGAGCTAATCCCCGATTCACATGTAAATATGGATAGCACATGGGTCTGTAAAGATTATGGATGCCCTTTTTGGCAAGCAATATCTTTTAATAGCATTGCGTGCAGTTAATCTGGTTAAGCAAAAGTATCAGTAGAACAAGCAGTGCAGGTACAGGGAAAGAATAAGTGACAGGTGTCTTGGGAATTATTGTTTAGTAGTATTGTGACAAGTAAGGTAGAAGCTTTTTTGCCTTCCTTTTTGCCTCACTGATGTCTGTGGTTGGGAAACAGCAAGTGCAGAACAAGCCATTAAATTGCAAGAGACTCTTGCTATTATATTTCATAGTGAATAGAATAGAATAGAATAGAATAGAATAGGATGGGATGGGATGGGACAGGACAGGGGAGGACAGCCAAGGCATGACTATAATGATTCTGTGATTCTGAGTTGGTAGTATTGGTAGCTGGCAGAGACTTTTTGGAGCTGTTTGTGTTTAACCAATGGCCAAAATGAATTTTCAGGTTAATTTTCAGGTTGTCTTATAGGCAGATTTCATACCAAGATGATTAAGGACTGGTTTTTCCTGTTCTGATTGTCTAATGAGATGAAAGGGGGAAAATGCATGTTTTAGTAGGGTATTTTTGTGGAGCTGAGGAGTGTGGTGTGTATCATATTTCATGTGTGGTTTGGGGTTTGATTGTATCCTTTTATGCCTTGATTTAATTTTGAGACAAATAGTCTTCATTTCCCTTGTGCTGTTAGTTAGGTTTCTAATCCATAGGTTGACCCACAAAGACATTTACTGAACCATGAAAATACTAATTCCAGAGAAATCAGAATATTATTTGCACTTGAATGCAAAATAGCACAGGCTTTAATGATGTTTAGGTAGAACTTTATTAACATTTGAATACCTCTGGAGAGCTATGGTATCAGTAGGAGAAGTATTAAACTCGGTAGTGTTTGTTTTTCCGTAAGTAAATGAGGAGAATTGCAAGCCTTCTTGTGAGTCAGCTGAATATTTGCAAGGATTAACTAATGTATGCCATAGCCAGCACGGACCATCTCTTATCCACCTGATTCCCCTTCTTCTGCTCCATCATGTGGGGGGGCAGCACTGCAAGGGGTTATAGAAGGAGCAGGAAAAGATTGTCCCTAAAATAATTCTTGTGTGGAAAGTACTTCCTCCTAGGGCAGCATAGCTTAGGGACTGATGCAGTCATGGTGGCACAGGTCTTCAGAAAGGCAGGTTTATGATGCCTTGGGTGGGTTTCATCATAGTGAGAGGGAGCTTATGCCAGCTAAGGAGCACTTTTGCTTGTGCCTTGAGCTGCGGGCATGGCCACTACCTTCCTCCTCCTTGGTTCATGGCCAGCTAAATGGAAAGGAACCAACCAAACTTCATGGATCCACCACACCAGTCTGCCCTAAAGTTGCATAAACCTCGAGCCTATGGCTAAAGCCCTGATCCTGTTTTCCTCAGTCCCATGATTTTGTGTGTTGTTTTAATGAGCCACATAGGACCATGCAGACTTGTAGTTGGTATTCCCCTGAGTAAATGGAGAAGTATCCATCCAAACCAGGGATCTGGTGTTCCTCTGCAGCCAGTGGAGGGAAAGAAGTGTCTCTAGGACATGTGTTATCTCCTTGTGCCCTCTGCAGCAGGTGTTTAAAATAGGCATGTGGTCAGTGTTTTCCCTTTTACTGACTGCAAAAGGAACTGGAAGTTGTCTTGCCTGTGTGGGGACATCTCATGGACCTTGCCAGTATGAGCCTGTTCCCTATAAAGAAAGTTAGGCACCAGTTCTGGCAGATTCACTCAAACTCTCTCTTGATACCACGCTGGTTCCATGATGAAATGTTGCTGAGGTTTATTTTAATAGTTGGAAACAAAGCTGTAAAGACAAACGTAAAACTGTAATTAGATGTGAGTCTAGGTTGTATGTGGCATCTGAATCAATGTTATTGATAAGAGAAATCTTAGAACTCTTTCCTACCTAATGATAGGAAGTATCTTCCTGCTTTTCACTTAGACTACCCAGGGGTTATCTCAGTCACAGAGACCATGGGGTTTATCTCCCCTGACACCATCATTCCGCCTTGAGGTGCTCCTCAGAACTGACCCTGGACAACATTTTCAGAGGTATCCCAACACTGGGTTCATCTCCCCTAATTTGTCTGGGCTTCCTCTGAAATAGATGAAGAGGGAAAGGCACTTGCAGAAGGTGGTTCATCCCCTCCACCTTAGACACCCAACCTAACATGGCATAACTTGTGCTCTGTGTATGGCTTGCTCTGTTGATCAAAGAGGAAGATTGATTGGCTGCTATAGATCAGATTCCGTGACAGCTAGAAATTTGAAATCAGTCCTGCTGTAAGATACTGGGAAAAAAAAATCTAGTGGAATCTGTGCCCCTTTTCTCAGTGCTTTTGTAAAGCCCACCCTCTGCCTTAGCATTTGTGCTGCACAGCAGCCGATGTTCTTTGTGCTTGCTCTGTGATGATACATGATGATCACCAAAGCAGTGAGAGTGTTGCACAGTATGTTCCACGCCAGCTACTTCCTCTCTGGTTTAATTATAACTGAGTTGGCTAATCCCAGTCTTGATTAATGAGCTTAATATGCAAATGTTATGATGAAACTGAAGCTCTTTGTAATTGCTTGCAGACAGATTACCACTTCGAGTACACGGAGTGTGACAGCAGTGGCTCCAGATGGAGGGTAGCTGTTCCGAATCCATCGGTGGAGTGCTCTGGACTACCTGACCCGGTGAAAGGGAAGGAATGCAGTAAGTTGGCACTTTTCATTTTACACACCACTGCTACCTGTTTGTGCTATTTACCCTTGTATGGCTTCTTAGCTCTCACTGGTGGCCTGAGTGTCCCTGAGTCTGTCCTTCCCCTCCTATCCTTTATTGGAGCTGTGGAGCAAGGATTGTCTGTGCAGTGTAGTTCTATTGCTCAGTATCCACTACAGGTATCATTGTATGCTAAATCACATACAGGGCATGTCTATTACAACACACTTGAAGAGATGTGGTTTCTTGTCTTGGGCTGTCATACTCTTCAGTTCTGCAGGTCTCCATTTGCAGTTGTATTGGCCAAACTGGCGACCAAGAAGTGGCCGAATTATATGTGCATAGTGCCCGCATTCTCATTACCTGCATTATTTAGCTAAGTATTAAGCTGAATGCATAAGTAATGTGTAAATGTCTTATTTGCCTAAGTTATTTCCATGGTAAAGCTTTTGTATTTTATTTATTTATGTGTTTATTTTTAACAACTTGGAGTGTGGGGTTCTTTTTAATGTTAAAACACTTCTTTGCATCTGGGGACATACACAAACTGCTGCTCTACAAGCACGTTTGAACTGTTCCCTCACAGTTTTGTAGCTGCCCAGGCTCTTTCCCACCACAGCTCCTTGCTCCAGCAGTTCTCTCCACAAAAGATCTTAGCAGTGCTTTACTTTCTCAGTAACTCGTACCAGGGGGTATAAATTATTCTGTCTGACAAACAGGATGAACCATGGCAACGTCCTTCCAGTTCTGCTGTAGGAGAGACGAGGTTTACTCACTTCTGACTCTCCTCCCATAAAGGTTTATTGTTGCTCTCTTTATGACATATGCCCCAGTGTTAGGCACATCATAAATGTTTTCCATAGCAGTGCCGACCACTGGAGGATTTCTAACTGCCTGCAAGCATCATTTGAGAAGTTGCCATGTCATTCCTGGTGTTTAGGTTTAGTTTCTGAGGTTTTAAATGTGGAATCCCTGTATATCCTTAGGATGTGTTTTTCAATTACAGCAATATAGAGCTGGGGAGCACCTCAGGTTATCCCATAATTTATCTCCTAGCCCGAATAGCTATGGTAGCAATTACATTCTCATTCATGGCTGATGTGTGGTTGGACTGTTTTCAGGGACCTTCTGTGATGAAGAGCCCACAAGCTCTCCAGATACTTGCTCATCTATTTTGTTCCTTTCATTTTTCCCCCCATTACAGCTTTTCCTGCTGTTGAATCTCTGTCGTGGTTTAAACACAGCCACACAGCTCGATCACTCACTCAACCCCTCCCCCTTTCTTGCCCTCCCCTCCTTTCTCCCCGCTCCTGGAGGTACGGGGGGAGGAGAACCAAAGGGATGCAACTTCCACGGGTTGAGACAACAACAATCCAGTAATCAAGGCACAACACAAATCACTATTGCTATCACCAATAATAATAACGACAAGGAAAACAAGGGAAGAGGGTACGATACCACCCGCTGAAAACGAGCCTGACCGGGAAGTTCCCTCTCCTTCCAGGTAACTCCCAGTTACCTCCCGGGCATGACGTGCTATGGTATGGAATACCTCTTTGGTCAGTTTGGGTCCTGTCCCTCCTTCTTCCTGGCCCCCCCTCCTCCCCGGCAGAGCATGAGGCTCACAAAGTCCTTGGTCAGGGCAAACATCGCTCAGCAACAACCAAAAACATCGGCCTTATCAGCCTTGTTCCCGGGCTAAGTCAAAACACAGCTACTAAAGAGAAGAAAAACTGACTGCAACTGCTGAACCCAGGACAATCTCAAATCTTCAAACCTGTTACTTTTTGCTGTCTGCACAATAAAGGAGCAGATAGTGGTATCCCTCCTGCTGCACAACTGTTTTTGGTGTGCTCTGGAGTACATAGGCATAACTCATTGTTTTCTGGTATACTATTTCTTCTCAAATCTTGTGATAAATGGTTGAAGGTCCAGCACCCTTACATTCTTCTTGACTTGCTGCTGCAGATTCCAACAAATGGTGCACTTCCTTCTTCATTTCCCCTCATTTATGTGTCTTTCTGCTCTTAAATCAGTTCAAGTGAAAATTCAACTGTTTTATAAGAGTAGATGAATCTCTGGCCTTTCCATATCTGTCCCTCTGCTAGAAAAGGGGAAAACTTCGTCCAGTAGATTGGCTATAGTGTTGTACACCAAAGTACAGGATTCTGTTAACTATACTGGAAAACTCATCTCTCTAGATTTCTCTCCTCCTTGTAGTACTGCTGTTAAGTCCCATGACAATTCAACTGGTTTGAGAAGCAATTAGATATTTGACTTATTTTTATTGAACCCTTCAGATCTCATCTGTCTGAGCTGTAGGGAGTGCAGTGGTGTTAAAGTAGTTTTGTCTTTTTGTGTGTGTTTGTGGTAGATTATCTGGCTTAAGGAGTTGTCTGGGTATATTCTGATGGCAAAAGTAATTTTGGGTTTCTTATCTCTCAGTCTTTCACCTTTTGATCTAAGAACAGCCAATCTCTCAGGCTGAAAACATGAATCTGCAAACAGCAGTTAGTCACTGGAGGAATGTGTAAGGAACACCCTTTCCATTTGGCAGTCCATTCTTCAATAGGTGGGATTCTCTGGGAGAGGCAGCTTCTGTAAAATGTGTGTCCTCCAGCTCTTTAGAGTTAGCACATGGGGATCTGTTGCTCATGATTAGTTGTATTGAAAATGTTGACAGATAGGCACCTCTTCACTGGCTTGTCCTATTCTCTGAGCCAGTGGCTTCTATCTCATCTGATGGCACAGCTCCTGGACCAAGGATGTCTTATAGTCAAAGCACAGATTGCTCTAGCCTAAGAAAAATAAAGGGTTCTGTATCTGAGGCTGTTGAAACTCACATTCTTGGTGGATTGTGTACACAAGGAGATGCGTGCCATAGGCTTGGCCAGGGGTTGCATACACATCTCACTAAGTAATTAATTGCTCCTGGAGATGTCTTCTTTTTCCCATAGGAGTAATGTTATTTTATCCCAAGGCCAAGAAATACCATATCTATGCCATATCCTTTGGAATGTGTCCTTCTGGGCATTCTACAAATTTGGTAAGATTCTCCTACATCTTGTAGATCATACCCTATACCAGAGCACACTGACATTGGGGTTCATCTTGACATTTGATAGAGTCCTGGACTCCCCTAGGTATCTCGTTCAGCTCTTCAGCCTGTGGAACCAGGGATCACAGTACAATTACTCTCAGTAAAATAATTTCCAGCTTTGGAGGTTTGCTGTTTTCAGAAGTTTTGGTTGGTATCTATTAGTCCTGAGATGTATTGGAGCCAAGTATGTCTCTGCTCTTAAAAAAGGGTTCCAGTTGTATAGCAACATGACTCCTAAGGCGCTTTTTTTTGTCTCCTTCAGTGATTCTTGGTGTCAGTTAGGACACAACTGGTTTGGAGGAATCTGGGTGAGGAAGTGTTTGCTTGTAGGAACGCATCAGCCACTGCTGCTGACTTCGTGATTCACTGTTTGCAGTTGTTTCCATCTATTCAGAAGAGCCTGCCACCTGAGAGTATCTGCTATTGATCTCTTCAGCTTCCTGAAAACAGAAGTGACTTGCAGGCTGTCATTAATTTTGAATCCTGAGAATACTGTGCCAACCTCTCCCGCTTCCAAATGCTCAGCAGTTTTTCTCCTTAAACTGTGCCTGAACTAGGAATCCGAAAGATGGTATAACAATATGCTAAATGTCTCCAGTCATCTCTCTAAATACGTCTAGACTGTGTCCTCCAGCGGAGCGGAGAGACACTTGAGATTGCTAAAAACCTATTAGCTCAGGTGCCTCTGGTGCATCTGGAGCAATCTAAGTGTGGCTCTGGAGCTTAGTTGGTGTCTCGAGATGTGCTCATTTTCAGGATGTGGTTTTACTGCTCTTCATTCGAATGAACCCATTTAAATTAGGTTGGGTACCTCAGTGCTCTGCTGCATTTTGAAGTGCACATGGTGTCCTGGGTTCAGCTACGACACATGGCAAAGCACAGCTCACTGTGACCTGCTGAGAGTAACTGCCAGCATTCCCGAAATGGCTGTAGTTTCCGAAACAGGATTCAGCCCTTTTTTTGTGTCTTCAAAAACTTAACCTGCAATGTTTGCCAGTGGAGAAGACAAGGTCTTCTAAGAAATAGTCACGGGATTCAGAGTAAAAAGGGCTGTCATGTCGTGACTGGTTTATGTCCTGGTTATTAGAATAAGGGTTCTTTTGCCTTTATCTTGCTGTGAGCACAGAGCAGCGTGATGATCTTTCCCTCCCCTCCACATCTCTCCCATCCAAGTGGGAGATGGGAAGAAGGAACCTCACATGAAAGATACTCATGCTGCCACAGGAGGTCTTGCTATGCAGTGGCCCCAGATATGGGAGAGAAGGTGCAGCACAGTAGCTCACTTGAAATGCACTAGGACAACATGATTCTTTCTCTATTCACTCCTTTCTTTCTGGTCTCCTTGCCCTGTGGTGCTGTATCCATCACCACTTTCAGACCCCACATCAGGGTGTCAGCCTGCATTTTGCCATTCACTGTGGTGTGGTACCTCAGTGCTTGCCCCATTGGCTATGGCACTGCCACACCAGACTGCTTGGCTACCCCTCTCAGACTTGTGTTTGTTCAGAGATAAGTCATAGTCTTGATAACCCCACATCACGGTTGCAAAGGATCATGCAAAGGGACTCATTAAAAGTGCAGCAAAGACCTTGGCTAGGAAAAAGGAAATATTTGTTACACCTACAGCTATTCCATGTGTCTCTCCTCTGCTTCCCATATAAGATGCCCCCTCCAGGCATCTATTAGGTACTGTTTTGGGTACATATATGAAGGCAAGGAGCATTTTGCTGGGGTGTGACAAACAGCTTCCCTCAGTGAAATCCATTACTTCTTAACAGTCAGGAATGTGCTTAACTAATTTGGTCTCGTTCGTTTTTAATTACCACAGATCTCACTCTGATCTCCTCATGAGTCTGATAGCAGGAAGGGAATTTAGCTGATAAGGATCACTGCCATCAGGGCAGCTGGTTGGCTTTTTAAATAGAAAATATTTATGGCAGTCAATGGGAGCAGTTTTCTCTCAGGGCTGACCCCTTACGCACCTTATACCTGCACCCCTTACAGCTGGTATCCCTGGAAACTCTTAGTGTGGGGCTGTACACAGCATGTAATGGGGACCTCTTGGGGCCTGGCAGTGAGAGGAGGACTTGGCATTGTACTCCCACTGACGCTATGCTGCAGTCTGTTTCAGTGGCCACAGGCAGGCTGCTCTGCCAGCCTGTCCATATGCTGCCAGTTTTACACCCAAATTAAAGTCTGAATTTGGAGCCTTCCTTCCTTCCATGTCTCCTTCCCTTTCTCTCTTTTCAATTCCCTTCTCCCAGATACAACCCAGAGTGTGCCCTTGCTGTGCCCTGATGTGCAGATATGCTCCTCTCAGCAGAGTTAATGAGCAAAAAAAGGGCTTAAAAGGTTCACATTTTGACCTAAAATTTTCTTAATATTAAATTTCTTACTCCACAGAATATGAGTTATTTTGTGCCATGAGAATAGATTGCACCTTATCTCATAAATATCTGCTCATTTTAGTGGTGCTATGTATATAATGAACTAGAGAGAGAAAAATAGAGCAATTTAAAAAGGAGTTGAATTTGCCATATTCAATGGGCAGAATTGCTGGTAGGGTCATTCTTATAGTCAGCATTCAAATGTGTTAATAACCAGCAAGATTTCTTTAGAAAGGAGACACAAAAAGTACTGATAATATGGAAGAACTTGATCAAGTACAGCACCGTGGAGTTATTAAAGGTCCTGTTTAGCAAACCCCACCTTTACCTGGTGCCACTAAGGTGAGAGCAACTTCTTTGAAGCCAGAAATGTGCTTCAGTTTTGAGGCGAGGCGTGTGAATGTGTGCCAAGCAGTAAGAGTGCGAAAAGCTCCACTGACTTCAGAAAATAGACTGTCCATAATTACAATGGACTTTGATGGGACCTGAGAGCAAAATTTGTCCTGGTTTACTGCTACGGGGATATGTTTGTTGAGTTTGTTCTGACCCCTGTAGTCTGCTCCTAGAGTATCACAGGAGGAGATATAGATCTTCCTGCTAATTGCAGTGCATTATAGATATGATTAGGGCAAATGACCTTTTTAAGGCTTGTAGGTTTCATAACACTTAAAGGCAATGTAAGCAATCTGCAGGAGTTTTCACATTCTGCTTTCACAACAGGAATATTGAAGGTTTTGAGTTTGATGTTCTCTTGGTCTGTGGTAAGATTGAGTATCCCAAGTGGGTACAAAGTGAGTCTGCTCCTAACTCCCTTGAACTCAATGAGTATCTGCAAATTTTATGACATATGGTGTATGCACATATATATGCGTGCAGATGGGTAATATTAAATGAATGTTATATGTCTGGAAAAACCCATGCACTGGTGTTTCAGCCTTCTGACATAAAGATGCATCTGCTCATTGTCAACTAGATTTGTATTTAGGCAAATTCTGTGTAGTCTTTGTGCTAAAGAATTGGTTCTGCTGGAGTTTTACTTAGAATATAGAAATTTGGATGATTAAGACTTGAAAATACGGGTATAGGTGTTAGTAGTTCTTTCATGTTTACATTATTGCACATGTGGATGTGAATGTACATACAAATACTCTCATGAGAATGGTGCTATTTATTACACAGTTGCATTTATTTATGTTTATTTATGTCATGAATGCATGTCAGAACTACTTTTCATAGGGCTTAAATAAGTCCAGACTTACAGCCTCTTGAATCCTGACAAATCATCAGAGAAGCGTTTTTTTTTTCCTTTTTTATTTGACATTCTCTGAGGATTATTTCCCTATCTCATTAATGGGCTTTTAAATGATTGGGATTTTGTTGTTTCAACTGAAGAGGGAAAGTATGGTGGCATCAGTGTAGCTCTGAGGACTAGGCATTCATCCATTCTCATTTTTTCTCATGGCTTGAAAGCACTGGACCTTGTCTTCATCAACCTTGATGAACTAATATCTTTTTTTTTCATTTTAGGTGACATTTAGATGTTGTTTCTTTGGGTGTTCAGCCTGAAAGAAACAATGAGGTCAAACTATTAATGGCTTCTGGTGTTTAACTATGTCATTTAGATCTGACATATGCATATAGATATACTTATATAGGATGACAGAAGTGCTGTAGGAAAGTACTATTTTGAGGCAATGTTCAAAAAATGTATTCAGAAGATCTCCTCTTTCATTCCTTCATCCTTGACAATTGCTCATTTGAATGGTGCATACTGATCTGCTCCTTCATTCTGATTAACACTTTCCATTCTCTCCCCTTTTTTGGATGGTTGTATGGTTCCCATGAAACTGCTCATCAACATGCAAGAGTCACATGTGGAAGGTTGTTCTCTCAAACCTAAGTACCAAAATGTGGATTCTTAGTTGTCAAGTTATCAGAATTATTCTCAAAGCCAAACCATGGCACTGCACCAGCTACTAGAAAGAAAAATGACTGTCCCAGCTGAAATGAGGACATTAGTGGGCGTGAAATCCAGGGAATCTAAGAATATGCTGTAGATTTGGCCCTTGGCCTGTCATGTATTACTTAGCAATTAATGATGTCTGACAGAGGAAAACATAATATAACTGTCTCAGGAGCCACCTCCGACATGAACAGCAAGATGTGCAAGAAGTAGATTTCAAAGTAATGATCTTTATATGGTCACTTTTGCGTGTATGGCTTGCAGGACTGGGCAACTCAGGTTTACCTGAGTTTGTTTGTATCCCTAGGCAAGATTTTGTGTCTTTTCTGAATGGAAAAGGAAAGGTTTTCCTGCTAGAGTGCACTGGGGAGAGGACTGCTCTGAGGAATACTGTGAAGCTGAGGAATTAATGCAAGGCTGTCATGTAACAAAGACACTTAGCCAGCAGTGGTGTGCATGGCACAGTTTGAGACTTGCTACTAAAAGCCTGTGATTTAGCAAACCACTCAAGCAGGTGTTAATTCCTATCCCTCTTAGAGCATCCCTGCTAATGTATGTTCCTAAATCAGGGAGGTGAGTCCTATTGATGGCATTAAGTTTCTTGCCTGGATTGAGGCTTGAGGGTATATAATGCCATGGCATTTGTATCTGGAGGTTTTCCTGCTATGTATTATTATCCTGAGAGAAACCCCAGTTTCACTAATAATTCTTCTGTCTTTGCAAAAAAAGTCACACTGTTGGCTTTTTGAAGCACAGATTCTTTTAGGTAAAAGTTAAAAAAGCAGAAAAGTTTGTACTGAACCCACAGAGTTTAATTTCTGGAGAAGAGTTACCAGAAACTGCATATTGATGTGTGTAATGAGACTTCCAAGAGAGAGGTCAGCCTTTGTGTCTTTTGATGATTTCTTCTCCCTACTGGTGTACACGATGTAATTAAATAAGTTAAACACAACTTCCTCTGAGTCACTGATTTCTCTTTCAACAGGAAAGCAGGTGGTAAGACCTTGAGATTTGCTATGGCTTGGTAGAGAGATGAGAGGGAAGCACTGTGTGTGTGCATGCTGCACATGCAGAGGATATCTCAAATGGCATGAGAAGCCGTTTACACCAACCTCTATGGTTTGCACCAACCTCTTTGATTGATTAGCAATCAAAATAAGCCTGATAGAGTCAGTGAGGCCTTGAGAGCTACTCACTCACACCTTGAGGTATGTTCCCCAGTGCCAAGTCATGAGGATTGCTGTTGTAACTCTGGCAGCAAATATGCTTGCTAACCACTTGGGGATGACTGCCTTCCTCCCCTCTGCACCACAGTTTCATGAATGTATCCAGTATTCCCAGCCCACATCTCTCAGTGTCCAAATGGTGAAGTAAAAGTGATCATAAAGCTATCCTATGTGCTGGGCCAGCTGAGGAAAATGGTACTGTGCTGTCAGAGAGGTGCAATGGAAAAAGCATTGCTCTATCTTGTAATTTCTTGGATAAAAGGACAATTATTTACTTTTATGAAAAGGAAGGGGTCTCTTCCCCAAGTTGCTGCAGCTTTCAGTGTGATTACATTTTAAGCCTAAACAGCCTCGACAGACTTTTTTCTTAAATTAAGATTCAGTCTGGTTTCTGGTAACACATTGGGATATAATGACTGAAGAAAACGAACATCAATTATTCACAGTCTATTGGAGAAGCCTTGTATAAATTATTCACGGAAGACATTCTGAAGCTGGCTGAGATTATAGGAAGCATTAATAATGAAGCAATGATTTCCTCCTGTCCTTTCGCTTTCTTTTTTATTCCTCGTCCATTATTTTGTTTGGTTCCATGTTGTGGGGACTCTGATGTCTCAGGGTATCTCTGAACAGATGCCTCTATGTATTTGCCCTTGGCCACATCTCTATGGCATGTTTCTGTTGAAGCCAGCAGCTGTTCAGAGGGGCAACTGTGTGATGCTGCCAACCTCATAATTCCTTTCTCAGATATAGTTTTCACCTTTGCCCATGGGAAGCTGAGATAATTCAGCCCAGAGTCTTCCTGCAGGAGGTGTCAGTATCTTAACTGAATGCTAAGCAGTGGGGTTTTGAATGAACAACAAGAATGAAATGGGAAAAGATGGAAAGCCAGTGTTTGAGATTATTTTTTGCTGTGTGTTTTCTGTGGTTTAGGGAAGAATTGCTCAATTTCTACCACCTTCTAATGGCAAAATCCAGTCCTATGTCTTTCTTTAAATCGTAATGTATTGAGAGGCAGTGAGACACAGAAGGATACACATGAACATGCACATGCTCAGTGGCAATAGAAGAGCTGAAGTAGTTTTAGGTTATCATAAGTAAGAAATATCTGGAGAAAAATGTCTGCTGAGAAGAGTGAATGGAAGTACTGGGTCCAAGTGGTGTGGGATGGGAAGCTAGCTAAGGGAATGTGTAAGAAAGACCGAGTAGCCAGGGCTGCATAAAGGAGGAAAGCAGTTGAATATATTATTATAGGCTTGGTGTTGAAGGATGCAGGAAATTGAGGAAGCTTTGGTTCATCTTCTGTTGAAATAACAAATATTTTGATCCCCTTTACAACATGATAATATCTGTGAGAAATGATTCTATATGATTCTATGATAGTTAACAGGAGGAAACACTCCAGAGGAAGGTTTTAGACCTCAGAGGGTGTCAAGTAGTCGTATACATGTGAAGATCACAGCTGTTAGTCCAGCTGTGTTCATGATAAGCCTGTCCTGACCTCCAGCGTCAGAAAGTTAAGCAATGTGAGACTGTAAGGGTGGGCTACTTGAAGAGAAATGTGCCAACTAACATTAACCCTAGTCCACCAAGATCAATAGAAGGCCACAACTGTAAAAGTCAGAACATGACTGTGGAACCTTACAGTCAAAGGGCAAATGAGGCAAGCTTATTTATGGTCTGTTTTGCCCTCTGGGGAGCTGTTTCCATGTCTGTAAAGTGACTGTAGAGTGCTATCAGATCTGTAATGTATTGCAAGCACTCCTTGGAAGTGGTTATGCAGTGAGCAGAGCTCCTGCTTTAGGGTGCCTCGTGTGTCCCAGGAGGGAGGTAAGATATAATTGCTCTCAACTCGGAGTTTAAGAGCAGAGGGATTAATTAGATTCTCTAGTTTGAGCTTGCAGACCATCAAAATGCACCCAGTTAGGCTGATACTGAGGCTGATAATTTGTATTTGGCATAAGCTTTCCTTCCATATGGTGTCCAGTTATGGCATGAATTACTTGAGAGAAAAAGGGTCCATCACATGCCATGACAGATTGTTCAGGCAATCAGTCATTCTTCCTCTTAAAAATGTGTGTGTTATTTCCAGTGTGAATTTGTCTGGGTTCAGCTTCCAGAAGTGGTAGTTCTTGTGCAGTTCTCAGCTTGTTTAAAGAGTGGGATCATGTGTTTTCTCCCCCTGGAGGTGCTTACATACTGCTCAAGTTGACTCTTACTCTTCTTTTGATAAACTAAACTAAGCATTAACTAACTAAGCATTAAACTAAGATCTCTCCCTGCAAGACATTCTCCCTGATTTTAAAAGCATATAACATCCTTTAGTTTTGTCTTGACCTCTTAAAAATGCCAAATCACAACTATATTAAGTATTAGAGGAATCTTCTTGCCTGTAATACGTGTGTTCCATCCTCCACATCTCTACCTCCACCTCTAAATATATCCACAGATCTCACTAGTACCTTCTTGTACATCTTGACAGTAGAAGCTCTTGATGAATGGTGGGTCCACTCTGACCCTCAGGCTTGCTGCTTTCCAGGATATGTCAGCCTTTTGCAGACAGGGCCCTCTGCCTTCAGTGGCTTGTCTTTACCTTTGATTCTGTTAAAACACACTGACTGTGAGTGAGCTCAGCCTTGACAGTAGTCTCTTTTCCACCAGTTTTAATACTGCTCCTTTTCTATTTGCTTGCAGGTTGTTGATAGAAATGTGAGCAGTCACCAAATTCAGTCCTGGGATAGGCAGAACTTCCCCCTTCCTCCTTGCTCAGCCCGGTCTGAGATTTGTCACTCAGGCTGTTCTTAATCTATTTAAGACGTGCCTCACTGGTATTGTGCAGTACTACCTTCTTCATCAGAATGACAATACTTCTAAGTTAACCATATTAGAAACCCTAAATCTATTACATCCACTCAGTCACCCTTATCAAGCGACTTGTAATCCTTTTAAAAAACAAAATGAGGTCTGTTCGACAAGGCTTATACAATGGTTTCTGTGGGTATTACTGTAGCTGTTGTTAATTTTTTATGAAGTGAATCCTTCTCTTTTGCATGCATATACAGATGTGTGTGGCTGCCTTTGGCAGTATCTGACAGTATTTACAGCATCTTTTGTGATTAGACTGGTTGTCTGTACAAACCATACCATGTTTTGTTTTAATTCTGTATTTACTTTAAGAAAGCTACAGCTTTAAATCAGCAATGATTGTGTTGGCTTCACTGGAGCTACTGAAGGCATTGGTATATCCAGCACTGCTGTATGTTGTGCTGTTCCCAGCTCTGAATGTGTTCTTCCAGTTTTAAAAATGGCCATGGTGGGGCAAGTCATGAAACCTTTTAATGTGTTTTACAGAAAGAAGATCAAATTCAGTCTTCACAATGTGCCTTGCTCTGTGTAAGCTGGTATGTAACACTCAAACTGGTATTTGGAAAGTGTAATAGGAGAGTTTGAAGTCAGGGAGGGACTGGGAATAGCAATGCTCAAACAGGATAAATAGTGTTGATACTTGAAAAGGTTTTCAGGATTGCGTATGTGATTTAGCAGCTTTAGTTCTGTTTTCTGAAACTGGGTGTCTCAATAGGGATGTTTTCTCTGAAAATTAAGCATCAAATGCTTAGACAAATGGGTTCTGGGGCTGGGGTCAGATGGTGTTCACAAAGGCTACCTCTAAACCAGGAGACTAATTGTTCCTCTGGAGTCTGAAACAAGAGGGGGAGTTTAGTGGAGAACAAATCAAAGCACACACCTAAAATGCATGATTTAGGTTCCTGAAAATTCACATTCCACCTTAACCTCCTGTGAGTGGTGATGCTGCCCTTCCTTTGAGAGCATCCTGTATGACAACCTCACAAGCACAGTGATGCTGCTGTAATCTCAACCATTTCTTCGGACAGATAATCACTTTGGATCTGTGCTCAGCTATGTCTTAATGAGATGGAGCAGCCATGATGAAGTTGAAGATCCAGTGCCCTGGGGTGGATCATCTGTCTGTGCCCTGTCCTCTGCAAGTGCCCCTGGCCCATTGTGGGATACATCTGCCCTGTAGCATCCCTCTGGACACAACCACAACCCTCCCATCTCTGGCTAGGATAGACTCCTGAATTGGTGCTGTTTAGATTAAAGAGTGTTTGTCCTGGTCTTTGGTCAGCCCTGTTGCTGGAAGAGCAAGCTGCATGGCACTAGAAGAGGAGACCATCTCCTTGATACACCTTGTTTCCCTTCATCCCCTTCCAGCCACTGCTGGCCACATTAAATGAGACCAGAGGATGCATCTGTTCCAATGTCAAAAGTGCTTCGTGTTGCCATTAGGCATGTTTAGCCCCAAATTGAACTTGGCAAGCAGCTGGCATGCTCAGGGCTAGTTTGCTTGCAGATGCATCTGTTCTGTTGGGAAATGCTGCTGCCTTTGAAATACAGTTCTTAGGAAAGGGAAAGGAGGTAATTCCCCATATAAATAAGAAAAAGACTCATCTCTGATCTGGAAGATGAGTGATGGATGGCTGTGTCCGGCATGGTGTCCTGCCTGATCTCTTCAATTCTTTTTATTCTCTAAAATGATCAGGCTGCAAGGAGTTAAAAGGTATCAGTTCAGTTAAAGCAATAATCCCTGCTCAGGCTCACTCACTGCATTTGAGGAGGAGGCTCTGCTGCCTCGTGCATCTTCATTATGGAAGCAAATCACTCGCAGTTACTGAGTCTTTATTTGAAATTCACTAATCTGGCACATGTGGTTAGGCGGCACTCTCCCATTTCTTGCTATTTAGCTTTCTTAAAAAAGGATGTTGAAGCTGTTAAAGAATTCAAGTATGTTACGGAGAGCTTGTTTTTTTACTTCTTCAAGGCTTCTCTCTGCACCCTTCAAAAGAGAAAGATAAAGCAAGATAATATATATTTATATATATAATATATGTAAAATAATGCTGCAGCAGTGAGTCAGGACACCTTTATGCATTTAGGTAAGAAGTTGTACAATGTGTGATCTCAGTTCAGACACACAGGGAAGTGCTTCTGTTTCTCTCCAGGTCTCTGAAGAAAGCTTTATTTCCAACCCCAGCCGCCAACATAACCTATGGCTTGAGCTGGGTCACAAATGGACTTCAATAGGATGTTAGCTGCACTGTGTGTCATGTGCCACTGCCTACAGAGCACCATTGGCCCCACTGAGGGTGGATTTTTTGCCTGTTTGTCTGTCTTTTACAGAAATCCATTGCAGTAGGATTTCTGTGTGTGTTCCCACCCCAGCACCCATCCCCACAAGGCTCCTGTCTGCTTTCCTTCTTGGTCCATCACCAGTGAGCAAAGAGGTTAGAAAAACAGATCTGTTGGCTTGAAGTGCACTGGTTTAAATTCAAAGTATGGTAATATGACCGAGAAAAACTTAGCTAGGGATGTTAAGAATACCAAGAAGGGATTCTGTAGGTACATTGCAAATAAAAGACAGACCAGGAACAACTTAGGCCTCCTTCGGAAGCTATCGAGTGAACTGGCTACTTAGGATTTGGAAAAGGCTGAGGTTCTGAATGACTTCATTGCCTCAGTCTTCAATGGGAAAGGCTCTGACCGCACCACCCAAGTCTTGTAAGTCAGATGCAGGGACTGTGAGAATGTAGACCATGGGCCCACTGGAGGAGAGGATCTGGTTCGAGACCATCTTAAGAACCTGAACGTGCACAAGGCCATGGGACCTGATGAAATCCATCCACGGGTCCTAAAGGAGCTGGCGAATGAAGTTGGTAAGCCACTGGCCATCACATTTGAGAGATCATGGCCATGAGGTGAAGTTCCTGAAGACTGNTCCATCCACGGGTCCTAAAGGAGCTGGCGAATGAAGTTGGTAAGCCACTGGCCATCACATTTGAGAGATCATGGCCATGAGGTGAAGTTCCTGAAGACTGGAAAAGGGGAAATATAACCCCCATTTTCAAGAAGGGGAAAAT
>NDXB01018591.1:0-22412 GCA_002631895.1 Agapornis roseicollis
CTCTCCAATTTAGAGACAAGGATGCCTTGTGGGACAGTGTCGAACGCTTTGCACAAGTCCAGGGAGATGACATCAACTGCTCTACCCTTGTCCATCAGTTCCGTAGCCCCATCGTAGAAGGCCACCAAATTGGTCAGGCAGGATTTCCCCCTAGTGAAGCCATGCTGGCTGCCACCAAGCACCTCNGCACAAGTCCAGGGAGATGACATCAACTGCTCTACCCCTGTCCATCAGTTCCGTAGCCCCATCGTAGAAGGCCACCAAATTGGTCAGGCAGGATTTCCCCCTAGTGAAGCCATGCTGGCTGCCACCAAGCACCTCGTTGTTTTTCATGTGCCTCAGCATGCCTGCCAGGAGAATCTGCTCCAAGATTTTGGCAGGCACAGAGGTGAGACTGACTGGTCTGTAATTCCCTGGGTCATCCATTTTCCCCTTCTTGAAAATGGGGGTTATATTTCCCCATTTCCAGTTGTTGGGAACTTCCGCTGACTGCCATGATCTCTCAAATATGATGGAAATGAGAAAAAAAACACTATGTTACAGTCCAAAACTTTTCTTCCTGGTAATAGTGCAACTTTTCAGGTTAATGGGATAGATTTAACATGTACAGATTTAACAGTGTTTGGGTACCCAAACCTTTATTATAGTCAGTGTTCAAACAGAGTAAAAGAATGTCCCTAATACAGAAAGTATGAATTAAATGAATGAAAGTGTGAATTAAATATAGAGAAAAGAATTGCGGGGACATAATGTCAATGGTAAATTTTGTAGGTTTTTATAGAAATCTGTATAAGTGAAGGCTGTTCATTTAATTTAGGTCAAAACAAGGTATTAAAGAACAATAGAAGAGCCTGTGTAGATGAGGAGTAAAATGAATAAACTTATATATGCTGCTTGAGCAATCTGAGAATAAGACTCACATAGATAAATCTATAACAAAAACTAGGCTAAGGCTTAGCTCAAACCTTCCTAAAAATAAATGGTAAATTAAATTCACCTACTCCCCGTCTAAAAGAATTTCACAGCCAGTGCTCTGGAACAGCTTTTTCCCGGGTGATCCTCAAACACTGGTTCCCAGCTCATGACTGTGGATTAGCATCGGTTGAATGAAATAGAAAAAGCATTCCCAGCATATTTAGAAGTTTAATGGCGTTTAGAAGTCATAGTTGCTTTTAGAGCTTTTAGAACATCAAAAGAAATCTTGCCCAACATAGGCTCTTCTGCAAAGCGTAAGGAGGACAACTGCTGTCAAGAGCACATCTGCACTAAACTCTATGTATCAGCTACAATTGGGAAGAAGCTCCAAGTAAACAATATGGCTTGCACTATGGTACCGCTATCACATTACTGATACACTATTCTTTGTGAGGTTTACCACTATAAAGCAAATTTTGAAATTGGACTATTTATTCAATGTTACATAAAGAATTCCTCCATAAAACGCTATCCTATTAGCTGATTAGGAACATCCATATGGCTGCTGCACCAGGGGAAAAGCATTTAGGTTACAAAAATGATGTTGGCACAAAAAAATACCAAAGGGAGTTCTTAAGAAGAAGAAACACACAGCGTCTTCATGTCTGTCACAACCAGGGAAGTGTAAGCCATGTGCAAGCCAGACTTACATAACTGGGGACATCTGGGGATGCTTGGTCAAACAAGAGTGCGTATCACAAATTTTTTCTTGGCTTCTTCAAAACACAGGCTATGCTTAAATAGTAACAAACAAGGATTCAAGCCAGGACATCAGTGAAATCTTTTCTCACCTTTTTTTACTGAGAAAAGACTCTTGTCACAGTTGAGATGTTGTGAAGAATGACCTTCACTTCCCAGTTATCAAGCAGCACTTGAAAATGTCATTTGCTTTTGAGACACTTATCTATTCAAAGTCCTTTCTAATGTCAATTCCTAGGTTAGGGGTAGTCTGTGTGAACTGACACCAATGAGGTATAAAAGTAATTTATTGTACAGTTTTTCACTGAAACCTGAGTTATTTGCCATTACAGGATTTTACAGTATTCATGGCAAAGAAATGGTGACTTTTACAGGAACCAATTTTCAGGCACTTCTTTGTTGGTTTTCAGAAACTCTGCCTGCCTAAAGACTGTTGAATCAAGCCTAAACTTGGTATCACAGTTTCAATCCCAGTTGCGTGCAACTTTTGCATTGGGTTGAGAGATGTAGGTAAATCCCTCTCTCTTGTTTGGCCAGATTAGATGGGGCTTTGAACAACCTGGTCTAGTGGAAGGCATCCCTGCTTGTGGTAGGGGTTTGGAACTGGATAAGCTTTAAGCTGCCATCCAACCCAAACCAGTTTGTGTTTATATGATGTATCCTACAGCTATTTCACTCCATCAACAGAACAAAATCTGTAATTAACACTGCCCAATGAAAACATGGCTTGTTCTGTATGACTCTCCCTCTCCTCTCTTTGCCAGCCTTCTTATCTCATTATATACATATAATGAGATTATATATAGATAGATATATATTGTGGTATCAGTAAGAAGCATTTTGCTGGGTGTCTCTGCAGGATTTCATATCCTTGAAGAAGAGACTATTAGCCTGAGTTTAATCACATTTATATTGGATACAAAACCAAAATCAAGGCTCCTTACTTTGGTTCTTATGATGCAACATGCACTTAATGTACAAGCAAGTAAACACTTGGTAAGCCCATTTAGTTAATGTCAAGGACTGATTATTTCTAGAAGCTTCTAGGATCAGACTGATTTCAGTGGTTTATATTTTACTATTTCTTTATTATGTTAAATATAAACCCTCTGAATAGACTATGATAGTACACATGGTTGTTAACATGAATATACACGTTGATTAATCTACAGAAATATTAGCACATGCATAAATATTTGCTTATGTCTATTAATAATCTAAGAGTCCACTTTATTTTCGGAACAAGGAGTTTTACTACTGTAAATGTAGTGACATGGTTGGACATAATAGTAACCTGCTATGAACTGCCAGATTTTGATTGTCTAAATGGAGTGGAATGGTATTTTATTAGAAAGACAATCCAGTACTAGAAATTGCAAAAGGAGAAAGGATTTTATAATACTGCAATATATCAGTTTAATTTGGTATATACTGTTGAATCATGAATAAGATTATGCTTTTCTGGTGAAAATGGACTTTATGAAGTTTTTGCTCTAGACTTGGGGGGGGGAATGGAAAAGAATACTTATAAGTGTTATTTATTGTATAATCTTTGTGAAGCACAGAATGTGTATTTATCAATTTGATAACATTCTCTTTAATACCAAAGTGAAATGGCATTTGGTAATGAAGTTATTATCATTTTAAAATCCCTTTGATTTTTGAGGTGCTATTGTGTATATATTTTTTTTTCCTTTTAAAGTGTATTAATACAGTATTGTAATGTCAAATTCAGATGAATCGTGATAAACATTTTCACAATGGGAAATGTTGACATGCTACATTCCTTTCTTTGAAAAACTAAAAGAAATGGTCACAGAAAACACATTATAATTTAATTATATCCTTTAGGTCATTAAAGTGATGTAACGTGCATATCAGTCCTCTTTTCATCCATAGATTACTTTAATCCCTCATGTGCGTTTATTTCTTTCTCTGACTTTCTTTCGTATTTGCTTTGTTTTCAAATCGCATGCTGTTTGGATTATTTGTGCATGACCTTCACATTAATTTCACATTGAATGTTTACATACTCTGAAAGGTTTTCATGGATCATTTCTTCAATGTGTGCAATTTTTTTTGTTCATTTTCTTTTTCAGTTACTGAACTTTTTAAATGCTTGAAATGTAAAAGTGGCATGAAACTTTTGTGACACAAGTAGGCAACTGGTTTAATAGACTTTCATATCTTTAATAGACTTCATGTCTTTCAGAAATACATATTCTAAACCACATTTTATGCTGTGCTTCCAAAATGTAAGAAAATAAATGATGTTCTGAATTTGGAGTTCAAAATTGGAACCAAGTACTGGTTCTATTTCATTTGAGCCATGACAAACACACGAGACTGGTCCTTTAAAAGAGTTAAGATGGTCTCCGCTCTTTTAGAGGTGATCCATGTCTGGGCATTACATATGTTCAGTATAGGAAACAGTGTAGGACATGTAGATCACTTTGTAAGCACTATCTACAGCTCTCAGTTGACTGTAACAAGGACCCTAACCCCTCATTTAGTATGTAAAATAAATGTCCCAAGTAGCATACCCTGCTTTTACATAATACCATGAGCCTTAGTGGCTATCTGTAAAGTCAAAGGTTTATCATGTAAAAAACCCCAATTTCTTCCATATTAATTCCCCGTTTGAAGAGTTAAAGCAATATATATTGCTCCACATGCACTGAAATACTGCTTACCAGCAGAATTTCATCTCTAAATCACATAAACCTATAAGCATATCCAGAGGAACCTAATGAATAAATATACATGTATAGAATAAAACAATGTTGTTTTTAAAAGTTATGCGAGAAAAAAAAAAGCATTAAAAGACACTTAAGAAGTTGTCAATTAAGAGGCCAAATGAAACACTATGAAATCAGAAGCAGTTACCAAGAAAAGAAATGTTTGATTTTAATTGGCAAAGGGCTGAATTCATGTAGCTACTGCAAGCAAATCAAAAGCACCCACTTTCCTCTTTACAGCCTATTCTTTTTCAGCCAGTTAATTAATCTTGTGCAGTCTGCAATGATTAAAGATGAGTGGCTTGATCTCAAAGCATGCTGAGCCATCTGTAGTCCTTCATCTGAACAAGCCAAACACAATAGTTTCCAAATGAGGAGCCGAAGGTCGTACTTCAAGACCTCTGTAATCAAACCAATCCAGTCTCCAGAGGCTTTGCCTTCAACCTGCAGACCTCACCACAACCACCTCTGATTCTTTGCAGCTGCTTGGTTTGGACTGATTTGAGTCACTACAGTTCTCTCCACTTTTACAAACTAGTTGTTTTGTCAGCATGAGTGTGACAACAATTAGACGTCCCTGTTTTTGCCCCATGCCTTTTCTCCTTCACAGTCATTCAATGACAAGCGTAAAAAGAACTTCATCTTTTCACGAAAATTCCCATTCTACAAGAGCAAGGAGCAGAGTGAGCAGGAAACAAGTGATCCAGAACGTAAGTAACCTCTTGGAGACGATGTCACATGCAGCAGCACAAAAAATGGGTGACACGCATGATACCAGTATCCCACACATCTAGGCATATATGTATCATAGGCAGGCAGGACAGGTATTACTACTGTGACCAATGTGTGACTGCAGTTTGGATCCAGCTGGTCCTTCCATCCCTGAAAACATCATTTTCAGAGGAATAAAACAGTGACCTTAAATTCTGAAAGATCAAATGTGGCTTCTCAAACTTGTAGCACCTGTCATAATCCAAATTTGTCTCTGATTAAATATTCCCAGATAAGAACTGTCTCAAAATAATGCTTTCTTT
The DNA here is from genome assembly GCA_002631895.1 of Agapornis roseicollis. Taxonomy (NCBI): domain Eukaryota; kingdom Metazoa; phylum Chordata; class Aves; order Psittaciformes; family Psittacidae; genus Agapornis; species Agapornis roseicollis. The sequence goes on from NDXB01018591.1 coordinate 5,447, forward strand.
CACAATACTAAATTATTACTGTTTAAAAGGTCTGCTCCAATCTCTATTTTGCCTTTGACATTCTCCAAGTTGAACGCCATGGACAGCTTCACTGAAAGTTTAACAATTAAATGAAGAAACCATGCTAACAGCTTAAAGAAGTAAATCAGATCTTGGAATGTCTACCTCACCAGGCATTTACTGCTTGCTTAAATTGTATAGAGAACCAGCATTATTAAAAACATAGTTCTAAGCCAAACACTAACTTTTTTCCACAATAATACTCTCCTAAATTTATCATGTGAGGATCATTTCTGGAACTTTATTTATCTGGTTATTCCTTCATCCTCACAGCTCCAAGAGCCATGTATCATGGTCACTGCCTCTTTCATTGGCTGCATTCCCATAGAACATGGGTCTAAAGTTGTTTCAGAAAGAAAAAGCAGGGATCCAGATTGCTCAATCAACATGGTCAGTCATGGTAGTATCCATTTCAACTCCACTGACTTCTTCCTTCCTCTTCTGCGGCTGTTCTTCCTTTCTCATTGCTCTCTCTGGGGACTTCCGTGCAGGACATCCCCGGATTAGGTGACGACGGTTATGGAACAAAGACTCTGAGTAAGTTCCCAGGAATGGTCACTGTAAATCTCGTTTTGTTTTGTTTTGGCTTCTGTTCCTTCTCTGAGGACCCTTCACTCCTAGCATGCACAAGATAAAGAGTTTTATTTGTTACCCAGCTGTGAATGCATTAAAGATGTTTCAATCATTTTGTTCTGCATGACAATATTAAATAACATACAGTGTATCGAGCAGACACTTCCACTTCTTTTGTAATAACACCTTTTGTTTCTGACAGTATGTTATTGTTCCCATCATGGCAGTTCTGTAGAGCAGCATACCTAGAACTTGTTTTGCTGCCTAGACCGTTCTTTCCAGCAACAACCCCTCCCTCTCCATCTAAACAGAAAGCTAAACATTTTAACTTGATCACATCCTGAGGAGATCAATAGAAACTCAGTCTCTGCTGTTGCTTCTGCATTTTCAGCTTTTTGCATGGGAGTGCTTGTCACTTTGCTGGATTTTAGATTAGTGTTTGTTATTAATGGAAGAAGTCATTTGCAGGCTAGAGAAGACCATGCTTTCACCACAGCTAATTTTGGATCCATTTCACCATTACCAACATATCCACTGTCATACAACCTTAATCCATTTCTTTTTCTGATGCAGCAATCCTGTCTCAAGACTTGGCATCTCAGTAACGTGTTAGATAATTACCCAGAAATGATTTTGCTTCCTTAAAAGTTAGCCCAGAAAACTTGTACAGAGTGAAATATTTGCAGTTGATTTCTACATAACGAACTACATTATGTTCTGTATCTAGAGCTAAATAATTTACACAAAATGCCTCTTGCATGTGTTTGGCTGCTTCTTCCTCTTTTCTTATTCTTTTTCTTGAGCACCAAATAATTGGAGCAAAATGCGTGTGAATGCTAACATTGCATTGCCTACTGTTTTATATGTGCTTTTTAATTGCAGGAATGCACATCCATGCACACAGTTTCAAAGATTATTCTGTTTCTGACTGATTTGTTGAAGGGACATTTTAATGGTTTACCTTTAAGCCATCCAGTAGGTGACAATTTAAAAATGAAAGCTTCATCTCTTGTATGGAGAATAGTTCTGCCAGACAAGTTTTGTCAGTGATAGACAGCAAATGTCACTGCCTCCTGAATTTTGAACATGCTGTTACTTTAAGTGTCACGGCAGCTCATTAGCAACAAATGCAGATCATTCCCTGTAAAGAGAATACTTCTGATCTGATAATTCTCCTGAATATCTGTGTCCTTACAAAGACAAATCTCCATAACATCCACCATGTGAAAGAAGAGAACTGAAATCTGCAAATTGCTGAGGGGAAAGTAGCACAGAGGTATTATACAGGCTCTAGTTTATCTACTAATATTGTCCATGTCTCTCAATTGCTGCCACATTCCTGCCCATCCAAATTTCACTAATATTCAACTCAGATATGCTTTTTAATGACAGCTTTAACTCTGCAGGTTATTTGTTCTTGTTTAGTACAGTTCTTCAGGGTCTGTATAGCATATTAGTTTGACAGAACCCTTGTTACCTTGATGTGAAATGTCCAAAAGTCTGTATACTGTTTTCTTCAAAAATAGAAGTTTAATTTTTAAAAGCTTCTTACTAAGCCTGAAATCAAAGTTTTCCATTACTATTTTTATCAGGGAGCATCCTCTTCCATTTCTGCTGCTCCAGTAACCCCATCAGTCCCACTCTGTGAACCCTAAGCCATAACATTGATGTGGGTGGCAAACACAGCACCTTGCAGAGAAAATGTGGTCTTGGCACTGTTCACATAGTCATTCTTCATGGCATTCTTGCAGGGTCTACTCTGGGTTCATCCCAGGGGATTCTTAGCTTTTGTTAGAAGAGTTCCTTCTTTCATTGGGAATGTTCAGGAGTTGTGGGTTAGTGGTGTGGGTCATGCACAGCCTAATCTGCCTGCTGGTTTAATGACAAATATCGAATCAATTTTGGCTCCTGGTCTTCATCAGGAGGTGGTTTATTTGTACCCATTCTCCACTTAACCACTGTGCCTTTCTCATTAACCCAGGATTACTCTGAAATGCATATCCATTATGCCATTGACTTCTAAGTGTCCTAGACCCACTGAAGAGTTTTCAACTGTCAAATGATCTTTCAGGTGCACAGTAATCAGCATTTCTACCAGTAGTACTATTAAAACCATTGTTTAATGTGGTTCTGCAGACCCCCTGGAGGCCATATAGCGTGGTCTTGACTAACCGTAAACAGTCTGCTGACAGTTTAGAACAGCAGCTCTACATAATATAGATTGCATCTTCTTTTAAATAATATGATAATAGAAACAGGACAACCAGACTTGCCAAACCACAACTCTGGCCCATCATCATAGTTCTTATATCCCCATTTAACCATCCAGACTCACCTCACAAAGGTTTTCATACTCTAGCTCAAATCCTGAGGCTAGACAATGCCTGAAGAAAGATTCTTTTTCCATTTATTTTCTTAGTTTTGTCATTGGCTTTGTCTTTTTCATTTTGGACAGGGTAAAACAGACACAGTGACAATATTTGATTGCAAAACCATTTCCATATTAATTTGTTAACCTTTTAGGATAGTGCACAGTGATTAAAGATGGATACAGGTTAGAAGTTTAGCAGGAATAGCTTCAATGCATTAATGATGTATACTAGAGATACTGCAGAATAATATGAGCAGACACTCAGGTTTCATAAAATTACTCAAGACACCAGTGAGATTCAAGTGGACCATAATATACTTTGAAGTTAAGTTACCCAAGATGTAATTAACAGTCTCATCAAGAAAAGACATGGCTTTGCCATGACACGTATCACTATTACTTTCTATCACAAGAGAGAAAGCTTTCATTTTACCTATGTAAATTCTCTAAGAGTCTTCAGGGGATGTCACTGCACAGTTTTGATTTCCCTTCTGCACAACTACCTTTGCATGACTGTGGCAGTTCTTTTAAGTTTCTGCAGCTCTGTGGTGCTTGGTTATGTTCTTTAATTTGCTGTACTGTTCTTGCAGAACATGTTTCTTCTAATGCCAGCGATAGTGAAAGTAGCTACAGTAAGTTACTGCTTTCATTAGAGTCCTTTTATTTTGCATTGCTTGTTCTCTTTGTTTCTTTTATTTGGTTCCTCTCCTTGCTGCTGTTTTGTTAATGCTAAAAAGATGGTTGGAGCAAATGGCTTGGAATTCAAATTTAAGACCGCATCTTGAGTACAAAGCTATAAAAGAAAACTGGCAACCTTTATAAGAGGAGGAAGGTTGTTATTTGGAATGTATTCTGGGACATAAAACCAAACCTGGCTTTGGGTACACGATGAAAGTCAAGATTATTTAGTTTAGTGACAAGTTTATTTCAGCAGGGAAGGGGCAGTTTCTTGATGATCTTTTAAAGAGCTTTACTGCATAGTTGTAGTCAAATCTGCAAAAGGCATCTTCTTTACAAGGTCACAGTTTTTACTTGCAATTCTGCCTACTTGTATGAAGGGCCAGGAAATGGTCCCTGAAATTTTGTTGAGCCCTTCATTTTGGCAGTACAGATTTCCTAATGCATATTGAAGTCTTCAAAAAAAGGTAAGATAGACATTCATCCTTTAGGCACTGCCCCTGAATGTCACTGACTCCCTGCAAGTGGAGGTCACAACCCTGCAACTTGATTTGGTTTGAATTACAGGCTCTATCTGATCATATAGCCAAGAGGAAGATTGCCTGTTCTGGGTAACTATTAGTAATACCCCAAAATTTAAGCAATATAACTATCTTTCTTAAAATGTTGAAAAGCAGAAAAATAAGGCCTTAAATAAATGACTGGAAATGTATAAAAGGTGATTAAAATTATAGATTCCTTACTAAATCACCCAGTTGTTTATTTCTTTCAAGCCATTTGCCTAGCAAATCAAGTTTTCCACCAGTCACTCAGCACTTGTGCTAAGCACCCACATACATTCAGGTAATCATTGGTATCATACCTCATACTTACTAGCCTTGATATAGTGCATAGCAGTTGAGCTCTGTCAGTAAACACTGGTTTGTTTCAGTAAAACAGCTAATCTAATGCAATTCAGAAATGGTAAATTAGTATGTATTCTCTTGTATTGCAAAGGTTTCCTTGGAAAGCAATTGCCAGAGTCACAAGAAAACAGTAGGTGCTCTTGAACTGCCAAGATCCAGTTCTGAACCGCTTTAATATGTCCTTTACTCAGGAGGGGAGGAGGATGTTATGTTTGAAATATAAGATGCTCTTTCCCCAGTCTGAGGTTACAGTCAGGAATGAGTCAATAGGTTATGTTTTCAAAGGTTTGCATAAGTCAAATCTCTGCCTGGTGTGTTTATTTCAGTGTGAGCTCAGGGCAAAAGCTCAGAGGAGAATCTAGGCTGGTGGCTGAGTGCATGCCATGCCAGATGGACTCCCAAACAGGAGACCTTACAGGGGTGCCCAGATGCAGCCAGACAAAAGATAGTTCCCAGATTTCATCGTAAGACAGGCCAGGTAGCCAGTTCTTCATTGGCGGTGCAATAGCTTGAAACAAAGTGTATGTTTTGAGGTGCAAAGAGGGGATGGAATTGGAGAAATTAGCTGGAACATAGACACTTAGGAGGTAATGTAGTGTTGGGATAACAACTACCCATGGCAGGCACTGTTCTTCTAGAGAAGCATCCCCAGCAGCATCCAGCCTACAGCCTGTTGGCTGGATCTCCACACATGACTGCTATGTCCAACAACTGTTGCCTGGTGGAGAAGATGCAGGCAAGGCTTCTTAACCATGCCTATGGAACAGCTATCTCATGTAGCAGCAGAGAAAGCTGATCTTAGTTTATGCTAATTAAGAGTGGCTTTAAAATCCAGGACTTAGTGCCCAAAGGGCCTAATTCCATTTGGTAAGGATTCACTGGTGTTTGCTGACATGACATTTGAAGGCATGACCTAGGGTAGCTATTCTATGTCAACAGTATGTCCCATCACACAGCTCATAACAGCAAATCTTCCCTAGGGAAGTTACAATAGGAACAAAGAACAAAAAATTGGGTGGTCAGAGAGAGCAGTTAACAAACTGTGAAGGCATTAAGAGAGATGAGACCTGTCATGAAGAAGTTGTCTTATTTCACTGCAGTTCTGACCTTGTGCGACTGTTGAGTGAGGACACTGTGCAGCAGAAGCCTATCAATATCCATGTGGGAAGAGTAACTATCAGACCTAGTCTGTGAACAGTTCTTAACGGCTTACTCCTCACTGCCTACTGATTTATTTCTTACATATGAAAGGGAAAAAACAATAGGTGATCAAGGTAAAGCTCATTCCTGGTAGGATTAAGGCAGCATGAAGTTACCTTTTCTGCTCTTGTTTGCATCTGCGTAGCTAGGAACAGGGTCCAGCATCAGTCATTGCCACAGAACCAAGTTTGGTTTAACTCTATTTGGAACCAGCCATGCTGCAAAGCTGCTCCTCAGGGTGATGTAGTGCCACTTAGAGGAGAATTTGTGTGTACAACATGAGACAGTGCAGGTTATTTTACAAAGACACCATGTGTGTTGACTTGCACACTCATCTAGCCCTCAGGCTGTGGACTCATGAAATGGGGCATACTAAGAGGGGAAAAACAAGTGAAGCTGAAAAATTCATGGGGAGCAAATTGAAAACTGCTGAAGACCTCATGGGATTTGCATGGGGTTGTGCCCTGTCCCAGTGCCCCTCTTCTGTTTCCCCAGCAGGGAATAAAGGGGTTGCCTGCCTCACTTCTTTCTGAATTGTGGGAAACTGTGGAAGAGTGGCTGGAAAGGTGATGGTTGGAAAAAAGACCTGAGTTTGCTGGTCAACAGCAGCTGAACATGAGCAGCTTTCACCCAGGCAGCCAACAGCATCCTGGCCTGTGACAGCAATAGTGTGTCCAGCAGGACAGTGATCATCCTGTATCCTGTACTGGGCACTGGTGAGGCTGCACCTCGAATCCTGTGCTCAGTTCTGGGCCCCTCACTACAAGAGAGACATTGAGGTGCTGGAGCTGGGCCAGAGAAGGGCAATGGATCTGGTGCAGGGCCTGGAGCACAAATGTGATGGGGAACAGCTGAGGGACCTGGGGGGTTCAGTATGGAGAAGAGAAGGCTCAGGGCGGACCTTGTTGCTCTGNGCTGGGCCAGAGAAGGGCAATGGATCTGGTGCAGGGCCTGGAGCACAAATGTGATGGGGAACAGCTGAGGGACCTGGGGGGTTCAGTATGGAGAAGAGAAGGCTCAGGGCGGACCTTGTTGCTCTGTACAGCTTGCCTGACAGGAGGATGGAGCCAGGAGGGGTTGGTCTCTTCTCCCAGGTAACAAATGATGGGACAAGAAGATATGGCCTCAAGCTGCACCAGGGAAGGTTAAGATTGGGTATTAGGAAAAATTTCTTTACTGAAAGGGTTGTTGATCACTGGAACAGGCTGCCCAGGCAAGTGCTGGAGTCATCATTACTTGAGGTATTTAAAGGATGTGTAGATGTGGCACTTAGGGAAACGGTTCAGTGGGACTTGGCAGTGTTAAGTTTATGGTTGGGCACAATGAAGTTAAAGGTCTTTTCCAGTCTAAATGATTCTATGCTTCCATGATTCTATGATTTTTGAAACCTTGGCCTGCACAAAGAAAAGTGTGCAGATAAGAAATCACTGACAAGTACTGTGTGTTCCCCTGCAGATGTTCATACTTGTCCCTATAAAAACAGGGCAGTTGGAGTTCAGAGTGAAGTGACCTGCATTTCTTCTAGTGGGTCTCTGGCAATTGTTTTAACATGTTTCTTTAACTTTTGCTTCTCATGACGGAAAGTAGCTAGTGTTGAAACCTGTACTACTTGATCACACCTAGAACCATTCCAAACCAGGGGTACAACTGCACAAACTGATGCTGAAGGCTCCTGAGACCTGTACAGGCTGTGCCCTGGACAGTGACAGAGGAGTTCACAAATCGACTGGGCTTTTTCTAGGAGATATTCTGATGCATTCGTATTTATTTAAAAGAATATGTTGCTTAAATAACTGAGTATTTGGCTGAAATATTGTTCATGACTTGAGCTTAAGGGTTAGAAAATCAACTTCTTGACAGAAATCAGATACATTTCATTTCAAAATATAATAGAAATATAACTGAAAGTCCTCCTATGTGGGCTCAAGAGAAAATTATTTGACCACTTCTTAGCAACAAGGCTGTTGCAGATAGTAAACCTGGTTTCTTCTGCCAGAGCCCTCAACACTGGGTTTATAATGAGCAAAAGAGCTGGAGCCAATAGTGGTATTTTCTTTATCCCAAGAAACAACCTTCAGCTCCATTAACATGGGAACCACAAACACATTTGACAGCAGAATCTGGTCCTTTATAAAAAGACTGAAAGGATTTTTGAGCCAGAAACAAATGCTGGCCTAATCTAGAAGGAGCTGAGCTGCCACACAGCTGCTGCTGCATCACACTGGCCATGCTAACATGAAGGTGTAATTTTGTTAGTTGACTCATACCTGTTCTCTTCAGTAAAACCAAGTTTGCAGTGGTGTATAAAGTCCTGGTCTAGCAGAAAGTTACTCTTTGCGTTATGAGGATGCACACAGCTAACTTTGGCTTATCCCTGACCCACCTCATCAGAACATGATTGAAAGTTTATTTTGAGCTCTGTAACTTAAAATGTTCTGATTTCTTTTTCAAAACAAGCTTCTGAGAACATATTTTTTTATCATGGACTCATCAGTTTTTATTTTGCAAGACATGATTTCCATAGTGGCCATGACTTTCAAGTGTCTCTATTGCGTACGTATTGTAATGCGCTCACACGTAGTTCAGTAGAGGTTTTTACCGCTGTCATCAAAATTACACACACATCACCACATCTATTTAGCCTAAATGCATAACTGGTTGTGATTGCACCCATTACCTAGAGACAACGTATGACTAAAAGTGAAAAATAAGGGGAAATGTTTAGAAACAAAATCTTTTACCCTCTGTCAGCAAGTCACTCTTGAAATGAGATTTGAATACTCAGAACAAGGTTAAAGGCATCTGATTATTATGTTAGGCTACTGATTAATTAAGACTCACATTGGCTCTTACACTCCCTAAGGATTAATATATAATTCAGGCACACTCAAACTGGCAGGTATTGAAGTCTCGTATTATGCCCTCACAAGCTATATTGATCTCATAAAGACAGTGCCGACAGAGCACTTTCAGTCTTAAGTTCATTCTCAGACTCCTGATGATCTTTTTACATATTGGATTTCCAGCCTTTCGTAATTATTATCATATTTCAAAAAATTGTGGGTTTACTCACATAAACAGAGGTTCAGGAAAGGGATTTTGAGCCAAATAGAGGCTCAGATATTGACTGTCCGGTGCAGTCTATGCAGCTGAAAACCCAAAAAGTTGATTTCTCCAGGATCTTGCAATCAAGTAATTCATACATTAACCCAAAACCTAGATGATGATGACAGAAAACCAAGCCTTCTTTGATTTCAGATCCAGCCAAGAAACCTGTTCTCATTAGCAGTTAATGAGGCTTAGTTAAATGATAAATAAGAGCCCATGTCCTGCTGAATTTCACACTGTCTCACACCTCAAAGCCATCACAACTTTATAGCAATCCAATTATTGATTGCCTTTAGAGCTCTTCATTATACTTTATGGACTACTTAAGAACCATGCAACACTGACTGAGTAGAGATCATTAAAGAATACCGGCTGGTGCAGTTAACATGTGCATTAGCCTCTGAGGACTTAGAGGATTTTCTCTGGACAGTGGAAGGATTCTATTCAGAGAAACTATTCAGTGATCTTCCTGAGCCCTTTTATAACCAGTGGAAATGGTGCAGCTTTCCCTACACTCACACTCCATGCTGAGTCTGAAACTCAGTGCTAAAGAGCCTTGACTTACTAAGATGTCTATCTTTAAGTCCTGTGTATGACAGCCTCAAAGCTTCTCCTTATCTGCGGCAACCCTCTCCAATGGCTTAAGCTTCAGGACAGTTAGAGTGGGCTGGAGATACTTTCCTTGCCATCAGTATGGCCACAGTTTCACAAGACTTCCATGAAATAAGAGGCTCACTTGTCTCCACAACCCCTACCCTGATTCTCCTGTTCAAATGCAGATGTTTGTATCTGACCTTGCTGTTTAAATGCCATTATGGGACAATAGAGATGATAAACACACACTTTTCATTCTCTATCATCCCAAAGTAGAAATCTAAAATAGCTCAGATGATTCATGTCTTAGAATAAGCACTTGCCTATCTGTTGGCACCCATTGACTCCAAAGGGTACCTATGGATTAGCTTAGACAAAAGTAATCACAATATAGGTTTCTGAAATTAACTGAAAACCCTGTCTGTAGATCTGTATGCCATTCAAATGAGTATTTTCAAGTTTAAGATTGTGTTTGTACAAATGTATTTGTATAAACAGGCTTCCCTTCACATACTCAGTACATGATGGCTTCATCTCCTACCCTAAAATTGACATTCTCAGTCTTGATTCATGAGAGGCATTGCCTCATAAGAGGCAATCAGTGCAGGCGCAGCCTCGTTGAGCCTAGAGAGTGAATCTTTTCATCTGAGGGGAATGGGGCATCTTGAGTTTTATATTGCCCCTAAAATATCCAGAGAAACTTAAGGAAAAATAACACATCTGATGCATAAAACCCAGTGTAACAATAATTCTAGGGTTCTAAATTTGCAAAAAGCCAAAGTTAAGCAAGTCATTAAAATATCAAACATTTGCAAATAGAGAGGAAAATCCATTATCCACACTTCTCATGTATGTTCCCTCATCCTCAAAAGCTGCTAAAATCTCTTCCTTTTATTAAAAATGATGCTTCAGCACCATTACTAGCTGGGTCTCATCTTCCCTACCACATCAGAACAGGTTTTTATTTGCTTTTTCTGTCATTGTCCTTAATTACATTATTTTTATTTGAAAAACCTTTCAAGCTTTCTTGCACTTTTATCACAGCTGCCTACATAACATAGCGCAAAAGCCATCTATCATCATATGAGGTGGTAGGCAGCTTAAGACTAAACCACAAAAATCGTGTACCTGCTTGGAAGCTAAGCATAGCATCCAATACAAATCTTGTTAACATAGTTAGTGGAGCCTCAAGCATGTCTCAGATAGCCATCAGACTACTTCAGGGTGAGGTGTACCCCCCTCTAAATCCTACCTATGTCATCCATCAGGCACCAGGTAGCACTTTTCCCTTTATGTGCATGCCTTAGTTTAGCAGCAGCCTCCAGATAATGTAACTGAGGCTCATGTGCATGTAAACAGATGAAATGAAGGCAACTCTGTCTATTCTATAAAGCCATGGTATGCCTTATGACATTCTTTCTTCTGTAGTATCTAAATTAGTTGCAGAATCCCTCTGTGGATTTCTCATAGACAGACCCTGAAGTGAGTAAAAATAAAATCACAATCTCAACCTTTGCTAAGCCTAAGTCATATTTAGAACCAGAGCTCTTTTGTGGTAACAAGTATGTGACAGTGACCCAGAAAGAGAAATGCTCAGGGATTATTCATGCATTAAGTTGAAGAATCCTCCTCCCTCTCCTTCTGCACTCCTATGGAGGGGAGAAGAGTGATGCGGTGGGACTGTACACCTGCACCAGAGCCATGGTCCATACAGTACCACTTGTTTCTCAAGGCAAATTTCTCTGCTTTAGCTCCCTAAATGACACCGTGAGGAAAAAGCAGTATCCTAACAGGAGTGGGTAAGTGCATAAAATACAGCATTGTGAGATTTCTGTTCAAGGAAAGGATAAGGGGCAGAAAATAGCTCACAGCTAGTTGTCAGGCTGTGAATAAACTAGACTACGGAGGTTATGCATGGAAGGATGATCAACCAAGATGTGTATATTCTGAGGACAAAAACTCTCCAGTTCCGGTAGCCTGTAGGTTTGCCCTGCAGCAGCATGTTAGGGCCTTAGCGATTGGACACGCAAGAGAATTGCATCTTAAATTTGTGCACTCTCCTTGCAAACAGCATTGCTATCAAGTCAGGAAATGAAGCCTTATTGCCCATCACTGAAAAAGCCCAATTTCAGCAAAAACAATTGAAACATGCAGCAGAGAAGGGTGGATGGAAAAAAAGTGGTCCCCACACCTTGAAATTATGAGGGACTTTGGAATGGTTCAGGTGAGAGCATTACCAGAGAAGTGTTAAACCTGGTCTGTCTCTATGTGAAGCATTTTATCAAGCTTTTGTACTTGGTGTTCTGCTTGTCAGCTTCAATCTCTTCTTTCTTCTCTCATCAGGAGGCCAAGAAGACCTCATCCTTTCTTATGAGCCTGTCACAAGACAGGAAAGTAAGTTCCATCTGCTTTTCTGTCACTGTTCCTTACATTATTCATTTCACAATTTGGGGTCAGCAGAGCAGTAAGCTTTGCTGTGCCAGCCCTAGATTCTCTATGGCTCCCTTTTTATGACCACTTGGTCTATTGCATAGAAAACAAATGATGTAAGGGTCTCCCTTGCCAGCCCCCGCTTCCTAATAGTCTTACAAATAACTATGATCATTAGTCTGCCAAATATTGATGCAGATTTCCTACATTTACTGCAACATTGTTAAATGGGAAGAGTTTGTTTTTTTCTCATGTGATAGTGCCCTCAGCCCATGTAGATGAATCTAGGGGAAGGCAACTGAAAATGGGAGCACATCCACCTGATTTATCAGGAGATGAACTCATGTAACTGGGGAGAAAAAAATCCTATACTGTTCTTTCCATGCCTCCTGAGGGAGTCCATCTGCAAGCGTTTGAGTGTGATTTAGTTGCACAATAGCAAATACAAATACTTCCACATAGTCATTTCTCTACACTTGCATGGACCATCACAGAGCTCTGCAGAATGAGTGGTACTCATTCCATTTTCCTTATCCATGTCAATAAATCAATTATTCATCAATAAAATGGACCTGTAAGTTTTCACTTCATACATAAAGGCAGCAACTCTGGTTAGTGCATCTTTGGGAAGGTTTACTGTTATTGCCAGTAAGATCATCAAAATGTGCCTTTCTTTTTGTTGTTCAGTTAATTACACCAGGCCGGTGATTATCCTGGGTCCTATGAAAGATCGGATCAATGATGATTTGATATCTGAATTCCCTGATAAGTTTGGGTCGTGTGTACCACGTAAGTATGACTTTGCTCCTAGTTCCCTAGCTGGGTGAGCTTGGTTCCATGCATTAAGTAAATTGCTGTGAAAGTAGCATCTGTGGACTGTATGTAGCTAAGTTTCTCAAAAGCCATTTGTCCATCAGAAAGAAAAAGGGGATAAAATAAAGATTCTGAAAGGCTGGAAAGAATTCCTTATGTCCCAAAAGTTATAGCAATTTTAAAACAAGGAGCCTTCTAGCCATTTATTCAGTTTATAATCAATCTGTGATTTCTTAAGATAAAAGTTTGAAATATTGGTAAAATGTTCCAATGGAATTCCATAGCATCCACCAATTAAAACCTGGAGTGGTTTGTGATTGGTGTTAGATCTAGATTGTCTAATCTGAAAGCAGTGTTTTTATCCTGGATCATTAGAGCTCACTGAGTGCTTATTTCAGGCCCTGATTGCAGTCATATTTCAATTAAAACTGTTGTCTCTGCAAATATTCCACCTTAAAACTGCTAGAGATGAGATCCGACTAAGGCTTATAATTAAGGCTAAATTGAACTGATAGGATTGTGATTCATTTTATCACTGTAATAGGATTAGATTTACAATCTAGAATGCACTATGTATTTGAGATTCGTGTGTGATCCTGCTGAAAGAATGGAATTCTGGTAACCCCTATTTTTATGTTAGCCTGTAACTATTGGTTGGAGGTAAACACCAGAAGGTATTACTACAAAAAGACAGGTTTATTGTCATAACTCCATTGAAAACAATATGTAGTAGGCAAAGATCTGCTCCTAGATGTGGGGCACCTCCACTTAGGGTAGACCCAGCATTGCCCACTGAGCAAACCTGAACTGCTGCATTTTTTGCATTAGATGTCGTTACAGTCTTCTTGATCTTCTGTCTTTTGTTTCATGCAGATACCACACGGCCAAAGCGTGACTATGAAGTGGATGGGAGAGATTATCATTTTGTCATTTCAAGAGAACAAATGGAAAAAGATATCCAAGAGCACAAATTTATAGAAGCTGGGCAGTACAATGATAATTTATATGGAACTAGTGTCCAGTCTGTGAGATTCGTGGCAGAAAGGGTACGTTGACACTAGTTTTATTGCCCATGAAACATACGTTTTGTTTCCACATTGTATCTCAGACATGATTCTTCTGCCAAAAGTATAAAATAGCTGCAAAACGGCATCCTAATATTTATAGGCTTTACAGTGACTCAACAAGTTGGAGTCTCTGACTTTAAATGACAGCATCCTTGGCACTTTTTGTGCTTGGATGTAGTGCCATGGATCCAGGGATCTAACATGGTGCCTCAAGTAAGCGCCAGAACAGCCTTTCCTCTTCCCCCTGTGAGACAGGTAAATAAACTTATCTCACTTTCACAGAGGCAAAAGAACAAAGCACAGAAAGATTAAATTACTTGCCTCAGGTGAAACAGGGAGTCTTTGACACAAACAAGAACTGAATCAACCAGTAAGAACCTAGACATCATATTACTTTTATGAACTTATTTTTTCTCATCTCTGAAGAAAATCCTCTCCCCCCTCCCAAAGTTCATCCCAGTAAAAGTAATATCTCCAGTGTATATTTTACATTAGCACCAAAGCAAAAGGAAGAGCGCAGAGCAGTCAAGTACATACCCTGCGGTCCTCCTTCCCTGGTGTGCCAGTAATGGCCCATTCCAGGGCGCTGTGTTGCAGAATTGCTTCTCTTCTTCTGGCTGATCTGCAGCAAACTCTGCAAAACTAACAACATTCTCATGTGTTTGCAACAGGGCAAGCACTGTATACTCGATGTGTCAGGAAATGCTATCAAACGACTACAAGTTGCACAACTCTATCCCATCGCTATCTTCATTAAGCCTAAATCCTGGGAGCCTCTGATGTAAGTATAAACTTCTTCAAGTGTTTTATTTTCAAGGTACAGTCACAAGTGGCACAACATAGGTCTCGAGTCTATGTTTTGCTTTTCCTCTAAAATCAGTAATAACAAGAGAAAGTAGCGACAGTGAAGAGTTGCTCTTCTTCACTGTCATCCAATCTATCCCCGTATCTCAGGTAAAACAAACCTGCCTTTGAAACTTCCACTCTGAGACATGTGGTCTTACATGTTGGAGTGTGAAGGACTCCCTTCCATTCCTTGCTGTACGTGTTCCAGCCTGTGCAGCAAGTTCACCAAGGACTCATGCAGCATGGCTTGTCTCATCCCGTCTTGGGCGTTCTTGGGGTGTAGGGTCTGATCACAGGGGATAAACCAGAAGGTAAAACTGTATCAGATTCATGGTGCATGTCTCATTTATTCATCAGCTATAGGTCTATAAGAGGGTAAGCAAGAACCCATGGGACTGGAGAGGGTCAAACATAACACTTAAAGAAGGAAAGAGAAGACATCAACTTCATGCTGTCACCAGGCAACCTAGTTTCAATACTCAGAAAAACACTGGGATCCAGGGACCAGTTAAACAACTCAAGTATAATAACTGAGAAGATAAAAAGGCCCTAAGATGCAGCCAATGTACATGCATCAAGAGCAAATCAAATCAATCATATTTCCTTCTTTCATAGGATTGATATAAATAATTGTATTGCACCTTGATCTGGGGGACATTCTCAGTAGCAGCTTAGGGAAATATAGTCCAGAAGGAATTACTAGAGATCATGCGCACAACTAAACGTCATCATTGAAAATGGCAATTGTTAAACTGGGAGGTAACACGAATCCTGCAAGTTTATCTCCTGAGCTGAGTCCCTGTTTGGAACTACTTGTTATTTTCATGAATTACTTGAATGATGGATTGGGCAATAGTTCTGTAAAGTTTGTGAATAACTCAAGGCAAGCACTTTTGAGGATAAGATTAAAACTCAGTGTAATATAAAATGAAATTCAGCACAGACAAAGGAGACAAAATTAAAAGCATGAGTACAAGCAGGGAATAATTAAGCTACAGCACTGCAGAAACGCATCTGGCAGTTGGGGTGTATCACACAGGAATATGAATGGATGGATAATGTGGCTGCAAAAAAGGAAACTGCCAATGTGGGCTGTGCCATCAATGTTGTGTAACGGCACAATAGATGGTCATTTTGTTTTGCTGGGTATGGAGCGCTCCTCATCTGGAATGCTGGCCCATGAATTTTCATCCTCCCAGGCCCTGTGTTTTGGTTATGAGGGTATTGCATGTCCAGCCCCATTACAGGCAATGAATGATGCACAGTATACAGTACCTGCACAGCCCTATCCTGACAAAAGCCGTCTTGGGTTGAATGATTTGACATTTCTTCCAGCCCTACAATTCAATAACATTCTGATTATGTTGCTGTATAGAAGGGGGAGGGTAGTCTGATTGCCAGTCTTCTACATTAATTGTTTTAAGACGGATCTTAACCTACAGTTTTCCCATCCATAAAATATTTCCATTATTTGTTGATGTATCTGGAATGAGTAAAAACAAAACCAAAGCATAAATAAAAATGGCCCTTAGTCTGAAAACTACATTAGGCAGAACCAGAAATATAGCAATAACATAAAGGCTCCACTGATTTGATGCAAGGAGAGCAAGTCCTTGCACAAACTGACTGAACAGTGTTATGCAGATGTCGAATATTATGGCACCCATCCTGTTATTAAAGAAAAGCAGTGCTAATATTTCACTTAGGACAAACCAGGTTATGCAGAGTTAACAGAATTTTCCTTACAGATATAGATTAAAAGTAAGCTGAAAGTCTTCACTCTCCAAAACCAAACCTGCCTTAGTGTTGACAGCATGGTAGGAACAGAGTGGGTTCCCTCCAGTTAGAATTAAACTTAGCCCAGTTAGAATTAAACTTAGCCCAGTTAGAATTAAATTTAGCCGGGGATGTTAAGGATAACAAGAAGGGATTCTATAGGTACACTGGAAATAAAAGAACAAGGAAAACGTAAGCCCCCTCTGGAAGCTATCAGGTGAACTGGCTACACAGGATTGGAGAAGACTGAGGTTCTGAACAACTTCTTTGCCTTGGTCTTCACTGGCAAAGGCTCTGACTGCAATACCCAAGTCTTGGAAGGCAGACGCAGGGACTGTGAGAATGAAGACCTTGGGCCCACTGTAGGAGAGGATCTGGTTCGAGACCATCTTAAGAACTTGAACGTGCACAAGTCCATGGGACCTGAGGAAATCCATCTGCGGGTCCTGAAGGAGCTGGCAACTGAAGTTGCTAAACCACTGTCCATCATATTTGAGAGATCATGGCAGTCAG
This sequence comes from Agapornis roseicollis, assembly GCA_002631895.1. Taxonomy (NCBI): domain Eukaryota; kingdom Metazoa; phylum Chordata; class Aves; order Psittaciformes; family Psittacidae; genus Agapornis; species Agapornis roseicollis. The sequence goes on from NDXB01018591.1 coordinate 22,381, forward strand.
CGGAAGTTCCCAACAACTGGAAATGGGGAAAT
>NDXB01018592.1:8607-33928 GCA_002631895.1 Agapornis roseicollis
TTTTTTTTTTTTTTTTTTTTTTCAAAACTACTATTAGAATGCAGCTTCTTAATGCTTTCTAAACAGGGATAAAAAGCATTCCTGGTCAGTTTCCTTCAAAAAGCATTGTGAAGGTAGCAGAACACTTCTGAAAGTCTTAAGCAGTTAACGTGTATGTAGAGACTTGTTTAGTTTTCTTGTCTGTGATCTCATGATATGATTTGTATTGGACTTTGTTAGTTGCACTTTACCTGCTCCTAAATCTTGCTGAGGATACTCGCACTGAACTGAAGATGAGAAACAAGAACATTGTCCATATGTTAGTGAAAGCACTGGACCGTGAAAATTTTGAGCTGCTTATGCTGGTTGTATCTTTCTTGAAGAAACTCAGCATTTTTATGGAGAACAAAAATGATATGGTAAGGCTCAGAGCACTCAGAGCATGCTACTGCAATATTAGAAAAGTATGAACTGTGTGGTTGGAGGGAAGAGGGAGACATTTCTGTCCCCACCCTAAATATTTGTAGCACTGATTATCTTCTTTGTTACTAGTAAAATGAGTAGAAGTGCAACATCCAGCCAATAACATATTGCAACATTTTCTGAAGAACTGTTATCCCTATTGGTGAAGTTATCTCAAAATATGATACATGAAATTCCAAATTTTGAAGACAGCACCCTAGAGGCTTTTCATACCCCCACTTTTGGAGATGCCTATGGCCCTGCCCCCAGACTAGATTCTTTTGCCAATGTTACAGTTGTCTCTGCCATATATTGCCTTGTAAAGAAAGATAGTTATCCTTTTGCAGTTTGCTAGACTTATTTCCTAGGCCAGCTTGGTCTTCAAAGGCAACTCACAATTGTTCCTTCATGTTGCCAGTAGTTCCTATGAACTGTGGGCAGTGTTACTCTTTGTAAGTATCTTTTAGGTGAACTCTCAAACTTCTGAAATCATAGCATATTTCTCTGTGTGTGTGACGTTAAGCTCTAGCCAAGCATCTCCTTTAGTGATTTTTCCAGCGGCTTTTAGTAGATACATGCCTTCACTTCTGTACCTTTATGCCAGCTTGTTAAATGAAAATAAATTTTCTTTATCCAAGAAGTAATCTGAGATTAGTGTTACACTTAAACGGTGAGATGAAAAGATCTGTGTAAATGCAAAAGAAAATTAATTGCATCTTTGTTACTGGAACTGTCATTCTCATGCATATTCACTGAAAAATGTAAACAAGGTATCTCTCTTATTTATATATGGGTATCCTATTTCTTAACAAAAGTCAGACACCAAGCATGTGTTTTGGGGGAATGTAGACTGTTTATTAGGTGATTGGCCATTGATTTAGTTTATACTTGTGTAGTGTCCTAAAGGACTTTATTAGGAAAATAAGGATGATTTGCTGGCGCACTTTCTGCATTCCATTTGATTTCAGAAAGAAAAATGAAACAAAGTTGTTGAATTAATTGCAGAGTGTTTTTAACAGTTTTGAAAAGACTGTTGAAGAGGTTTGTATGCTTCAGGTCAGCTGTCTGCTTGAGCATTCCTTACTGGTAATAAGGATGCTACTTTTCTCTGCACAGTATTATTAAGGAAGGCTACCAGTGAAGAAGGTATTTTAATATTTATATGAGGCAATAACACAAAAATGTCAAAGGCAAAATGAACCAAGATTAGTTGTGCAATCCTGATTCTAAGTAAAACTGAATAAGCTATGTGTATTTATAGCACACTCTTCTCTTTGGTATTTGAATAGGGATATTTATTAATTTAATTTAGGAATTTAATACTTGTTGTATTAAATAGGGGTGAAATAGGAGTTCTTGCTGTCTGACTGGTTTTGGTCAAAGTTTTTTGATTATAGTCAGTTGTTTGATTATCGCAGGATGCAGTGTGGGACAAGCTGCAGTTTCTTAGTATTCATTCTTTGTGTATTTATAACTGGAAGGCTAGTTACATACATGCAAAAGTTTGAAGAATGCAAAGTAATTTTGTGTGCCTCCTTCTGGCCAAAGAGGGTTCTGGAAAACACGAAAGTGCATTTAAAAGATTATATCAAATAAAAGCAGAGAAATTATGCTTAAAAGATGACAAAAACTTTAAAGTTTTGCCAGTCAGTGCTCAGATGACCTTTTTTCTGCCTGCTAAAGTGAATGTGATCTCAGAAACTGATACCACTTCCAAGTTCCTGGATTACACTTTTTAATTTGAAAGTGATACATGTTTCAAGATGACTTTCATGTTTTTATTAAATTAACATGCAGGACACATGTCTCTTCTGAAAGCACATCCAAAGTTCTGTCTAGGAATTCAATTGAAATTCATAATGAAAGGTCTCAAATTCTTTTTGAATGTCAGTGTTCTGTCTGTCTTGGTTGGGTATCTCTGACTTTAACGTCACTTGTTCTAGAATTACTTGTGTTTACATTTAAATGAGTTGTTACCCCTACCCCAGTCTAATCTTGCAAGTGATGTCTCTATCACATTCTTACAGTGGTCCAACTGTGAGGAATGTTTCCAAGGCATCTGAACAGTTTGGTTCAAAATCCTTTTTAATCAGTGTAGCCCAATCTAGAAGACTTCAACCACAAAGACATAAGCAAAGCTGCTTCAGATGAAAATGCATTGACATTATGGATATTATGGGTACAAATTTGATAAGCATTTGCATGTGTGTGTATGTAAGTATATAAGATACTGAGAGGGCTTTTACATTGAAGACAAATATAAGTTTGGATGGATTATGTTTTTTTCTTGATACACAGGTTGAAATGGATATTGTTGAAAAACTTGTGAAAATGGTACCCTGTGAACATGATGACCTGCTGAATGTCACTCTTCGACTCCTGCTGAATCTCTCCTTTGACACAAGCCTGAGAAATAAAATGGTGCAAGTTGGTCTACTTCCCAAACTAACTGCGCTTCTAGGTATGTGTCCTAGGTTCAGCTGTAGCAGTCATTTTTCTCCTTCTTAGTAGCTGGTGCAGTGCTGTGGTTTTGACTTTCAGCCTGGGAACAGCGCTGATAACACTGATGTTTTCTGTTGTTGCTAAGTCATGTTTACTCTGACCAGGACTTTCTGAGTCTCATGCTCTGCCAGGGAGGAGGGGAAGCCGGGAGGAAGCAGAGAAAGGGCATCTGACCCAAACTGACCAAGGAGGTATTCCATACCACAGCATGTGTGTAGTGACAGGACAAGGGGTAATGGGTTAAAACTGAAACAGGAGAGGTTTAGATTGGATATAAGGAAGAAATTCTTTCCTGTTAGGGTGGTGAGGCACTGGAATGGTTGCCCAAGGAAGTTGTGAGTGCTCCATCCCTGGCTGTGTTCAAGGCCGAGTTGGACAAAGCCTTGTGTGGCATGGTTTAGTGTGAGGTGTCCCTGCTTATGGCAGGGGGGTTGGAACTAGATGATCTTAAGGTCCTTTCCAACCCTAACTATTCTATGATTCTATGTCATGGCCACTATATAAACTGGGGGCAGTTATCCAGAAGGGCTAGTTCACTGCTCAGTTGGGTGGAATGTCAGTCAGTGGATGGTGAGTGGTTGTATTCTCTTCCCTTGTTATTTCCCTTATCATTATTGTTATTGGTGGTAGCAGTAGTGGTTTGTGTTATACCTTAGTTACTGAACTGTTCTTATCTCAACCTGTGGGAGTTACATTCTTTTGATTCTCCTCCCCATCCGTTCTGGAGCTGGGGGAGCAAGGGGAGAAGTGAGAGACTGTGTGGTTCTGCTTTACAGCTGGGCTTAAACCACAACAGTATGTGTTCTTCTGTTGTAACAGACATTTCAGAAGGGATGGTGAAGCTGTTCACATCATGACATAGTGTGCCTGAAAGTTGCTACATCACTTTTCTTTTTGCCAAAGAGCTTCCTTCCTTAATACTCTTAACTTTTTTATTATTCAGCTTGACAGTCTGTAACTGTTAAGATCATATGAGTACTTTGGATACAAGTGAAACTTTTTGTTGTCTGTAGGGGAAAACCAATAAGGAGTGTGGAAAAAGCAGGGGGTTGTCAAATTTGATCCTTCTTGTACACTGGAATTCTCAGGAGGAAGGTTTTATTGCTCTTTGTGTGTTCTTTGGCTGACACTATCTAGAGGCTGCTTTGGTAGATACGCTAAATGTTTAGCAGGATTTGGCCATGAGCTGAGTGCTCATTTTTAGGTGGAAGTTGAGGATCGTGTATTATAGAGCCCTGAATGTATGTGACACTAATGCAAGATTTTAAGTCTTTCTGAGTTATGTTGGGTTTGGGATGTACTAAATTCAGTGCTGATGTTGTATCCAGGTATGATTGGAACAACTGGAATGCAATAGTGAATCTATGTGCTTTCCCCCCTAGCTTTGACTATAGTCTCTTAGGATTGGTTGCCTTCTCAAGCTTACATTCACCCTCAACATTGAGTGTATTGCTGTTTAGTATGCAAAATAATGCCATAAAAATTTACACTGCTTTGGAAGCCTTGATCTTGTTGGTGATTACAGTAACAGCTACCTGATACATCCTGAAATGCCTCAGATCTTTCTATGCTTTTTGTCCCATAACCATGTTTCTGCTTGATATCCTCCTTTGGGCTGAGCTAGGAAGCAGAAGAAAAGTGACACTTGGAATCCCTCTTCTGTATACTTTTTTACTCAAGACAGTGGTATTTGGAAATACACTGAGAAGTGGAAGGCTGGTCAGGAAATAAATTTTTTCACATTTGAGAGGAGATCTGGCTAGGTAGGCTGGCTTAGCTTGGGTTGTAAACTTCTTGGAGCAGGAACTTACCACTTTTGTTTGTACAGCAGCTACAACTGTGGTCTAAACTTGGGGCTTCTGGATGCTTGTCACCCCAAGCAGTGGCACAACACAAAACACTGAGAATTCCCTGCTCCCCATAATTCCCCATTTAACATTGAAGTCAGAGTAAACTCATCAGTTAAGTATCTGCTTTCTGATGCCTGATGCTAATGTGAAGAGGAGAATTTCTTTTCAAATGCCATTCTCTCAAGCTTCTAAGTAGGCCTGTGCAGAAGGTTGTTTAGATCAAAAGAACTGGGTGCTAAAACTGCAGTCTGTTCCTGAATTGTCTGTTGGGTAATGTACAGAAAGTTCTAGTACTTCCAGAAGCTTCTCTGTCTGTTTGGTTCATTAGGTAGTGGCTCTTTCCTTGACTTGGATATGTTTGTCTATTTTTGCATAAGACCATGTGCTGTTTGCCTTAGCTCCTTCTGTCTAGAATTCCTTGATACTTACTTATTTTGCCATTGTTTTAGTTAGGAAATGTAGGCAGAATTACTGCCTATTACTTGTTCCTCAGGACAACTTTGTGATTCTTGACATGGTGATTCAATTCTCAAATACATCACTTTGTATATCTTGTGTCAGGGAAGCTTGCAACCTTAATAAAATAATCATGTGTCAGATACTCCTTTTATACAGGTTACTTAAGTATTAAATGCGCATTATTCAAGTCGGTACCCTTCAGCTTAAATTTGCTGGTTACCTTAAAGTGCTAACACACCTCAACAGCTGTTGACAAGTTACCATACAGCTTCTAATGCCAAGAGGTCGAGTTTGTTGACTCAGTCTACTGAAATTTAACATTTGTGCATGCTGTGCCTTTGAGTCTTTAGCACTGGGTTTGAGATAAGTATAAATCAAGTGTAGTAGGTGTTTAAGGGAAGAGTTGAGATTACAAAGAATTAAATGACAGAATTTGTCAGGCAGTGGTTTAGGGCTGAGCACTGAGGTGACTGCAGTCTGCAGTTCTGGAAGATGTGCCACATTCCCAAGGGACACTTTGTGACTTGGGAGCAGGAAGACTCTAACTGTAGGTGGAGACTGGAAGCAGAGGGCGTGGTCTGGCTTCAACCGAGCTATTAGGAATGGACAAATTATGGCATGAATATATTTGAGAAGGACCATTTTCTTTCTTTCCCTCTCCAGAGTGTTGAGGCTGCTGTTGAAAGCATGAACATGAGAAATTTGGCTTAGTCTTGGTTTCCATTTTAGTTGGCCTTTTCTTTTTAATAGTGCCAATGTCTGCTTCCCCATGTAGCTTTGCCAGTCAACACTACTTGCTAGTTTTCACGGCTTCTCTTCACAGGTCTGAAGCATTGTATATGACAAGACTCCTCTTGTTCCCTCCAGGCACCCACGTTAATTACAGCTGAACTTTGTTATGCTCTGAATCTCAAAGAATTGGGTGCAGTTGAGGGAAATTTGCCTTTAGACTTGAGATCGGAAGCTGGAGCAGAGCTGTGGAGGCCTGTGAGATATAGCCTGCTGTATTGAGGATTTTTCATACACAAGCTCCTCAAAGAGGTATAAAAGGAGATTTTGTTGGTTTGTGTGGCTTCAGTTCTTTAAGAAAACCATGTAATGTTTGGTTCACCAGGGTCTTGGAGAGAACCTTTTTTTTTTGGTACTGATGGCTTGCTTTAAAATAGAAATTATAGTTATCTGCCTTTTTTATGTTCTCTGTGTGAATACTTTATGTGCCAGTATAAGTGAAGTATGGGTTCAGTGAATTAAGATGAGAATTCATATGAATTTAGCAAGTGGTTTAAGTTAGAAGTTTGTCTGAAACATGGAAAACATAGAGTCAGTGCCCTCTAATTATCACCACAGAAGGAGCAACCAAAGCAGTGAGCTGTAGACTATTCTGTGGAGGTTTGCTTCATTCTTATAGTGCTCTCATATTACTTTGGCTGGCATAATTCAAGTAGAGTAGAGAAGTGATTTGCTGCAAATACAGTAGAGCTTGGTGGTTAGCATATTCACTTCTGGAAAGTATTCTCACTGAAAGAGGGAAATGTAAAGCTGAACTTCAAAAAAACCAGATTCACATCCTTCCTTTATCCCTGGGCATGCTCTTGCACACTGTTGGATGGAAGGGAAATATTACCCTTTTCATAATTCTTGCCCTGGATGTGTGATTGTTTTCTGAAGTAAATGCCCTGGCAGCAAACAGAAGAAAGCATTGTACGCAAGGAAGAATAAATCCCCCCTCTCTTCTTGTTTGGACCAAATCTGCTTTGTTTTTCAGTTAACTGGCCAAACCAAATACAAGATTTTTAGTACAGCTCTCTTAAATATATCCACAGCTTATGATTCACATTCTTCCAATAAGTGTGCTGTTTTGTGTTTTCTTAGCCTTTGTGAAGCGAGACAAATAGTTCTCCATTCTCCATGAGAACAGCAGACAGTTTGTACAACAGAACCAGCTGAGTACTGCTGTGTGTGTAATGGCAGGCTGCAGACTATTCTCTGTGGCATCTTGTTCAGAAGGCGCTCCTGGCAAGTATGCAAGTGTGGCAAGCAGGACTGGGGTTTCTCTGTCCACCCATGAGTGAGTTATTCCTCTCAAAGGAGCTAAATGATAAAGAATAGTGCTGTGCAGTGGGGACTGGGTTACTGCTGAAAGGGTAGGAGTAGGTCTTGCTTCATACTGGGAGCAAACATTGTGGTATGTGTGTTCATCCTTTTGAGCTGCTGGAGAGTTGTTAGGTGTGCTGAGTGCACATTGTAATGTCAATTTTCTTTTCATTCTCTTCCTAGTGAAAGCCATGCTCAAAGAATGAGAATCCAGCATGTTTGGAAATGAGACTAAAGTGTGTCTTTTTGGTTGCTCAAAATTACTAGCTACTTTTAAAAAATGAGGACTGATTGAAAACAGGTATTTGGTGAACTGAAAAGTAGGCAGGTCACAAAACAGCACCAGTTGCAAATTGGGTCCAAATGGGACACGGAGTGCAGAAGGGTTGTGCATATGGCTGTAAAAGTGTTAACACAATGCTGTGAAAGTGTTACACAGTGCCGAGGTGTTCAATCTCAAAAAGATTCTATGGTTCTATGATTTTAGGTGATGATGAGCATCTTGGGCTACATTTTCCAGTACTCACTGAAAGAAAATTGGTTTGGTGGATTTGTATTCAGACAAGAAGATGAACACCGTATTCTGAAATACAGTGTGATCAGTCCCAAACAGCAATAGTACAGTTTTGCCAGTCATGGTATATATCAGGCCTTTATGCATTATTAATGGGAGCATCCAGGCCTGATATTCTTAATTTCTCAGTGTTTCAAAATTTAGTGTCAGCACACTGAGAAGCAGTAGCTGCCTAATCTTATGGAGAAGTCCAAGTGCTGTGCAACTGGTTTTGGCAGTATGATTTAGCCCCCCTGCGGAGACCGCCTTCACTAGGTTCATTGATAGAATTTTTGCGAGTTTTATGATCTAAAATCTTTTCTGGGAACTGCTGGAATTCCACTGATATTTTTCCATTCTTTACAAGTTAGGTTTAATGAGCAATCAAAGCATTGCCAAACAGTTGTATGTTGGGTTTCTTAACAATCAAGTCTCGATATGGTATGCAGCCAATCAGGCTGTTGGCTGCTGTTTAAAACTGAGGTAGTACTTTGCTCTCTAATTAATAGAGGGCTGTGGGTTTTTAATGTTCTATTCCTTTTATGAAAGTTTCTTTTAAGAAGGCTTAAAGTGGATGTGTTCTCTTTATGAGTTCACTCGGCCTTTTTGTAATGAACTTATTACAGAGCTTCACACATCTGTTGAAAAATTGAGCTTCTTATAGGCTGCTGCAGTGTTTTTTCTGACTTTAATAGGCCTCGTTTATCCCATAAAGAAACATACATTTTCTTACCTGATCAAGTGAGCAAACAATAGGGGTCAGATGTGGCAAAGACCCTAACAAAAAGCACATGTCCAGCCATCAGGGTGAGGTAAAGTCATATCAGGATTGCTTGAAGTTATTAATGGCAGTAAAATTTATGCTTCCTCCTGTTTTCCCAATTAAATTGAGAAACCTTTCTTCCTAAGGTGGCTCTGCAGCAGCTGGTTCCAATACCTGTGTGAATATTGCCTGGGGTGTCTCCATTCCTTTATGGTAAAGGCTGGCTGAAGCACATTAAGTTCAACTACAGGGACCAGTCTGTTGGAAAGCAGTAATTATTAAAGGATTTATTTTAATGGTAGGGTTTTTTATCATTTGTGGTGAGTATGGTCAAGGCATTAAAAAACCCCGAACAAGCAGCAACAACAAAAAAAGCAACCAAAAAACCCACAAAATCAAAACAAAACCCCTCATACAAACACACAACAGCAAACAAACAAATATCCACCAAAAGAAAAATAAACCCATCTACCATCTTTTAACATTTAATTTTTAAATCCTTATTAGAAGTGCAAGTAAACCTAGCATGTCTTATATAAGGAGAGTGCTGTGTGCACAGTGTGTCTTAGAACCCAGCACTTACTTAGATACTTTAACTATGAATTAGACAGCAAACTTTAAAAAAAATTGACTTCTGATATTGAGAAATATAGAACTCTAAAGTAGAGACATGTCAGTACTGATAATACTATGTTTGAAGCAGAAATAGCATCCCAACTAACTTTAAGATAAAAGCCTTTGCCATATCCCAGCCTTGTGCTACTGGTACATTGTAGTAATTTTCAGGAAAGGATAGTTGGAATTCCTAACATCATCTTTTTATATAAGTTTTCCAGTTTTTGAAGTCTAGTTTCTAAGAATTATCTGACTCCTTTAACACTTTCCAGAGTTGGAAACAGTTTTTCCATTTTGTAGTTATTGCTGGTGGATCCTTACTAATCTGAACATTCAGCCTTTGATTGTTCAGGTGAATGAAAGTTCATTGCTGTGGTGTGCTGCTCACAAGCGCAGGTGTGTATTTAGCTATGTTACTAACTTCTTTAATGAAAAGTGTAGCTTTGGTGTAACACAAGGAACTTCTTGAGTGTTGACTGAAAATAGAAAGGCTTATGGCAGCAGCAAGGATAGAAGTGGAGAGATGACAGCAATCTAAAGACGAAGGAGCTAAGTTGTTGGAAATTCACTAAACTGCTGAATGGGCAGAATCCCACTGAGCCACTGTTTCTACTGAAGTTTACAGATATGTGTATAATTAATTCTTTTGTTTGCAAGAAAAAATTAATACTTTTAACAGTAAAAGGTAAATCTAGTTTTTCCACATGAACTCAAAGCTTTACTGGGCATAATTTGAATATCTAAAGCATGACAAAACAGAAACAACCAGCTCTGATTTCTTGGAAAACCTCCATAAGGAATGAGTGGGGCACTTCTGCTAGTCTTCGTAATCTGTTGTAAAATCTTCATAAAGCCTGTATGAAGGCCAAGGTAGAAGAGGGAGGAGCACCTTTTCCAGAGCCTTTGTGAAGCTTGGAGGCAGAGGGATTGTCTTAAAAGATCACATGGAACAATTTTGCAGGTGTGGTAGTCCCATAGATCTTGAGGCTTTTACAGCTTCACATGTAAGGGGGAAGGTTACAACCAGCTTTCCGCTTTGGAAATATGGAAACATATTCAATCACAGTTTATGCTGTTTACTGAAAACTTCAGGTGATATTCTCCAGTGCAGGACACCATCTGCAGATTCCCCATGTCTGCAGTTGCTAAGGTGAGAGATCTTTTGTCAGTTGGTGTCTTCAGACCCTTTGAGCTGATATGGGGACAGATACGCTAGCATAAAAATATATTATGCTACAGTGAGTGTAGTGCTGGTAAATCTAGACAATCAATTTTTGTTCCTTTGGTCTCTGAAATACAGATGCTTTAGAGGATAGGTTATTTTACATATTTGAGTAATTTCATTGCATAAAGCGAAACTTTTACATGAATCTGGGGCCTCAATGTCTTTTTATTCTTTTTGTAAAAGCTGTCAGATATGTGAGAATCTTGTAGATCTCAATGAATGGCATTTTAAGTGACAGAACTTTAATTTCTTCACAATAAGAATACAGTTGAACTGTTTACCTTTTTTCCAAGACTTTGCTAGTATAGAATATGCTGGTGCCTGTGCAAGAACAGTATCTCTTGGGTAAAAGCTTAATTCTTTTGAAGATTCATAAGCTGAACCAATATTTAATTCTGCTTTTTTGGGCTTAATAGATTTGACCCTCAGCTTTGTACTTCAGCTACTTCAAAACATGGGTAAAACCAGTTCCCATTTCAATGTGGTGAACCATCCCTTTTGCCAAGTGAAAGGTAGCATCATGCATTTAGAATGGTGGCTGCTCTCCTGTGGAGCTGTGCACCCATAGAGCCAGGAGCATGGAAAGTCTCTACCTATTTCCATTCCCACTGAATTCCAAACAAAATTGGGAGGCTGTTTTTAGAGCAGGGAAGTCTGAATATTTCTAATAGTTGTAATTGGAACAGTTAATGTAATTTAATGAAATACAGTGCAGATAGGCAAAAATTATGCATGTCCCATAAATTTCCATTTAATTGTATAGCATTTAATCTGTGTAGCTTGATGGAGACTTCTGAAAGAACAGCTTTGTATGGAATTATTTCCACCTACTTTGGAAATGGGCATTTTCTTAGTTTGATTCAAACTAAGAACTGCCTCTTCCGATTTCCAGTTTGTTGTAATAATGGTAGCTAATTCTTTTTGTCTCTTCCCTTCTTCCTTGGTCACAGCCTTACCCAAGCATATTTTGTTTGTGCAGGAGAGAGAAACAGCTGCATCTTCTTCCTTGATTGATAATCCTGTTGCCTCCTGTTTTCTCTTTAATCTGGATTTATAATTGACTTATCTCTGGTTTGTGCAATATGTAGGATATTACAACCAATCAGCTTCTCATTTCTCATGTGTGAATTCACATGAGGTCAAGTATGGTTGATTGTAGGACGTCCTAAATAACAAAAATGATTTCTTTTTTTTTTTTTTTTTTTTTTTTTTTTTTTTTTTTTTTTTTTTTTTTTTTTTTTTTTTTTTTTTTTTTTTTAATATTCTAGGAAGGTCAAGCTTCTGAAAAGGACTTATCTAAATGTAGCAGTATGTTGTCTACCCGAGTGGCTATGCTTTGTTGTCTTTTACAAGTATCAATGCTGCACAGAGGTTTTTACTGTATATTTTTCCAGTCTATCTTGCATAGAGTTCCAGGCAAAGAAATTGAGCCTGGAGCTTCAGATAAGCAACTTCATTTTTGTCTGTGTGAATGTTCCATCCCTGGCAGGTTGGACAGAGCCTTGGGTGACATGGTCTAGTGGGAGGTGTCCCTGCACATGGCAGGGGGGGTGGAATTATATGATCTTAAGGTCCTTTCCAACCTTAACTGTTTTATGATTCTATAACGGTAACATTAACTCAGTCTAAATTAGTCGTTTATAGGCCCTTTGGCTTAGGATTTATCATTATAATTCCTTCTTTGTTTCCTAGAAAAAAAAAGAAAAATTGTATCCATGTTTCAGATGTGGCATGTACTTAGTTCCTTGAGGGAAGGAAAAAACCCCAAAAACCACCCAAACAAAAAACTAAAACAAAAGCCACAAACAAATTAAAAAACCCCAACCAAACACAAAGCAACCACCCAACCATAGCAAAACCAGGGGGTTAAGTTAGGCTTATAGCATGAAGCCAGTTTCAGTTAACATAAAAATGGCACAAGAAGGGTTGTTAGTATGTAATTAATATCATCATGTATTATTTACATGTCTAGTCTCCTTGAGTGTGAGCAGATTTGAGAATTCTTTGATTCTCTTGATAAAATGAACTGATATATCCATTATGATTTATATTTACACATGTAAATCAAACCAGTATGTGTCTAACCATGCATGGGGTACCAGTCTGTTTCCAAGCTGGTTGCAAATAATAATACAGAGTAGAGATAAGCAGAGACACCTTTCTATCTCTTTTTTTCAGCATGATCACTGCTAACTATGAATGTGAATGAACTCTTGATTTCAGTGTTTCCTGACAGCAGTGAGAGACAGTATATAGATCTTATACTCAGTTTGTGACATTCTTATCCGTATAGATTTCTTATGTGCCTAATTCCGCAGCAGGTTTGAATTGAGTGTGCCAGAGTTTGAAACAGAAATGAAGATTCACTCTGCCATTTTAATGGATATTTACCTTTGTTTGTGTTCTGGTTTTGATTTAGTGTAGTTAATGTTTTGCACATGAGTTGGATAGGGTATATTTCATATTTAATGTGGAGACATTGATGATTCCATTAGAAATGATGACTACTTGAATTACTGATAGTGTTACATTTGAATAATTTAGTCCATAACTTATGTTCTTATTTTTCCTTTAGCATTTGAAAGATGAATGCTGCTGCTGTAACTCAGATTAGCATTTCAGTTTTACAGCTTTAGGATTTCTCTTTTGTTATCATAGAGCTAATGGAGAATTTTTTCCTTTTACGCTCGCAGACTCAACTAAAATGTAGGACCTGAGCTTTAGATAAAGAAATATAAAGAAATTTTTTTTTTTTCCTTTAGCTTCTGCTACTAGTATACCATTTAGATCTTTAACTTTAGTAAGACACAGAATTCAGGTTTTGGTCCACAAAACTGGCATATGGCTTTTTATTAATGTTCAAAGGCTAAAAATCTGAAGCCATTTTGAACTCAGAGCCGATCATGTATTTATTTCCCTCTCTAATTTGCAGAAAACTAGTTGTGAAAACAGCCCGAGGGACCTGATATTTTTCCATCCCAGCTGCTCCAGCTGAACTACAGCTGCAAAAAAAAAAAAAATAAAAAAAATCTAAGTATTGTTTCTGTAAACTGTTGAGTGTATTTTATAACAGAATAATTCCCACAAAATCAGTAACTACAGTTAATGACTGGTTTGTTAAGGCATTAACTGCACTCAGCTGGGAATGACCAATTTCTCTGGAATGGCTGTGTAAGAACTAAGGATAATTTAGTAACACTTTCAAATAATTATTTGGTTAATTAATGGTAAATTCTTGTGGAAATCCTATCAAAGTACTTGCAACCCCCACATTTAATATCCAATGAGTTCATTATGATTCATGTTTTATTGCCATAAATACCAGAAGAATCCATAATGAGTAGGCCATTATTTTCCAGGGGTGCCCTTACTGCTTTAGGCCATTTAGCTTTTCCACCTTCAGTCATAAAACGCTTGATGCTCAAAACTACCAGCATTTGTAGGCCACAACTTTCTGGCACCCCACCAAAACTTGGGAGATTTTCATGAACATGTTTGGCAGAGATCTGTTTTCTTTCTCTTGCTTTTCTAGTTAGGGAAATAATTGATTCCTACTGTACCAAGTCATAAGGAGGTCTTCCTTGCAGTGTCTGCTTTTCATGTGTGGCCTTCAGTAATGGTCAGGAGTAGCAGAAAAGGTATCTCTTCCATTCTTTTGAAGACTGTTCTCCAGCCAGGTGTACTGGGCAGGGTTTGAAAGTTTTTCAACCAAGTCTGTAAACAATGATGACTTAGTTTATTCATTAGCATTCAGATGAGTATAAAATAATAATAATAATAAAAGAAAGATAAGCTTGGTACTTATAAGCAGTCAACAGCTGCCAGTTTACATGGGAGTGAAATCCCTGTTTCATTTGGATGGCAGTTGGCTTGGTGGATTTTTCACTTTTTACCCTTCAGCCTGAAAGATGATGCTTAGTGTTTAAAAATGCTGCAGCTGTTGAATCTGTTGTCCTTCTAATCTTCAACAAATTAATTATGCATAGATTCTGGTCAGCTTCTCAATAGGCTGTATCCTTCTTAATTGTGCATGAGATTAACAATTGCTGTGCTTAAAAACAGCCACCTTTTCTTGATTTTACTGAAGTGCTGGTTCTTTGAATCATGAGTTGCCACTGTTTTGTGTGAGAACTGAAAAAAAGTCTGGAGGTTCTGATTTTTCTCCACCAAAATGCTTCCACAAGGTAAGTGGAACAGTGGAACCTCCAGACATCAACCTGAAATTCATTCATTTCTGGGAAATGAGAATGAAATGAAATTTTAAATGCATATACCATTAAATACTTAAAAGCTGGTCAAGTTGCATACTGTTTTCTTTTAACTTCAGTTCTGTAATTTATTTTCATCTTCAAGGTAGTAGAATTCAGGTGGGTTTTTTCTTCTATTTCCTTACAAGTGAAGAATATTTCCTTGCTGTGCCAGTGCAATATGTGCCTGTGACTTAAATGCTCTAACCCATTTTCTATTCCCTGTGTTGACAGTAGGACAGGGGAATTCAGGGAAAATGGGTCAGTTAACTTCACAGCAAGGAGGAACTTGAATTCAACTCTTTGAAATAGTGGTTGTCTTTGCTTTTTGTGTGTCATGAAATCTGTCAGATGGGATGTACTTTGGGAGAATTTCTGTGCAAGTCAGTAAAACCAAAGTCTTTCAGAGTTTATTCAGGTAAAATAAACTTGAATTATAGATATTCCTTATATTTAAGGTTGAGTCTGTAGCTCTTTTTGATTATTTTTGGTAGTTTGGAAACAGAGGCAGTGCTGTCATTCAGCACTGATACCTAAGGTCTTGTGATAGGCTGGACCTTTTTAAAAAGGGGAGAGAAAATTATGCAAAGAGTTTCTTCTCAAAAAACAGGTGGCCTTTGCTGCTATAGTAGACTATTTTCTTAAAAATAAGCTACCAGTATTGCTGAATACCAAGAAACTGCTTTTGCTACCAAAAATGAGACTGTATCTTAGCTGATGCTTTATTTTAGCACAAATGAAGCTTGCAGAAGTAAGGAGGGAAAAAAACAAACATGAAGGACAAAGGTTAAACGGATATAAAGTAGCATCATTTTTGTCAACTGCCTGCCAGTTCATGCCTGCTGAAGATCTGGTCCAACTTCACTCCGGGTTGTTTTACCTGTTGCTGTTCTGGGGTGCCAACTTTCCTCCCTTTTGTATTGGCTTGCCTTTCACTTCACATAGACTTTCCTACATTGTTCAGCAAAGCCTAATTGTAATTTGGGTCTTAATTTGCGTCTTGGTGCTTGAGTCTTAAATAGATGCATGGGAAGAAGTGTTAAGAGGCAGTGTAAATGGCTTACTTTTTTTCCCTAGCACCATGAAATTTGAAGGCATAACTTACTCTTTAAATTTTTATATTTGCTTAGTAGAATGCTTTTAGCTGCATGTATGGGAAGTGGGTTTTTTCATGTAATTATTTGATTTGCAATGTCACTGTAAGTAAATAGGTAGGTAAGATGACCAGTAACGAGAGAAGCACAAAGTTAATAGATGCTTCATTTGTTTGTTTAAAACGCAGTGTGTATGCTTTAGCAACTACAGTACAGTCTGTGCTTTTATTTTACTAATAGCCAGAGTAGCTATCCTTTCTCCAGCTGTTCAGTGTGTGGAAGGTTGTGGTACAAGTCACATTTACTTCTTTCAAACAGGTAAGAATCCAGAAGGATCTGAAAGGTCTGCTTTGTAGCTTCATGAGAAAAGCTATAGCATGTGGAAATAATACTTCACTGTTATATGGCAACTGCTAGAAGGGCTTCATGGGTCTTTTTTGATAATTCAATTTTCAAAAAAAGGCACAAATGTGCATTTTCAGGATAAAGGCATCATATCCTTGCTGATTAAAGGAAATTTCAGCTCCCAGTGATATAGGCATAAATAAAATCTAACAGTCCTGGTTGCTGTTTGAGGTCTTGATTCTTTGCTAAAGTGTGAAACAGGTAAATTTTAACTTTTTGCCTAAATTGAAGTGGGAGGTAGGATATTTCTGATCAGAACAGTAAACTCTGAGTTGGTGACCATATTACATCCTGGTCAGACTAATAGAAATGTGCAGATGAATATTTATCTCATATATAGCCAGTATCCTGCTAATGTAGGGCTAGAGGCAAGCTCAAGAAAATGCTCAGTGCAGATTTCAGCAGTGAGTCAGGATCAAATTCATCTGTGTTGTTTTTAAACATTTGTACATTTGTCTAAGATGATTTTATAGAACCTTTCAGTTTAATACTTCACAGCCTACTCACAGAAGCTTCTCTAATTTTTCTTGAGAACCTTTTTCTCTTGGTTAAGAACTAATCTGAAAATATACTAAGGTTGTCTTTGAAATGTAAGAAACAAAAAAGGCACAGGGTAGTATCATTTATGATAATAAAACAATCAGTATGTGGCTTACTTGAAAGGCACTGGATTCCTTCTACAGCACTTCGTAGTGGTAGTTCTTACTTTTCTCTTTGGCATTTGGTACATACTTTATCATTTCATTTTGAGACAAGCCTGTTGTTTCAAAAGAAGTATCCACAGCTAAATTGGCATTACATTTGTTATTTAATTTTCTGGTTAGAAAATGATTAAGGCTTTCTCTGGATGGCCTGCTATTATTCAGTGTTTCTGTCACAAAATATATTCCTTTTCAAAGGGGTGCTTAAGGAAGTGTTCTGAGGTGCTGGGGAGCGGGGGAGTGGTCAGCATTGCCCTTGTTCCTTCTTAGCATAAATACAGTTCATTTGGATAGGCCAGGCAAGATACTTTCATTACTGTTGCATTTCTGATGCAGGTTTTGTTTCTATTAGCTAGGATTTTTGTGCTTTCTGTTTTCCCATTTTATATATTTATGACACCTAAAATAGCAGGCTTCTATTAATGCGGATTTTTTTTTTTTCCTTCTAGCAAATGAAAACTACAAACAAATAGCAATGTGTATTCTGTATCACATAAGCATGGATGATCGCTTTAAATCAATGTTTGCATACACAGACTGTATTCCACAGGTATGGTTCTATGGTCGCTGAGGTGGTAAGTTGCATCTTTGCCTGTGAAGGTCTTTTCCTCATTCATAGCAGAGCTCGCACTGACACCCACAGGTAACAATAGGAACAACCACAATACTTTCGAGTTGATGGTGAACCACCAACCTCATCGAGCAGTCTGACCTCTCTGTCTTTTAATGGTCCTCAGAAAAAGGATAAGTGACATGTTCTTTTTCAGTGCTACTAATGCTTGAGCTGCATCAATGAACTCATAAAAATACAGCTGACCTGGTGAATTCTTGCAAGAGATTGGGAATGCTTGAAAGAGATTAAAGCTTGTTCACAGCAGGTTATTGGAGGGTCTTGTGGAAAGTATTTAATTTACGGTTTTAGAAGGCATTCTTGCCTGCTCCCATTGGGTATCAAAATTTCAATGTCTCCAGTATTACAGGATATGAACGGGAAACCAGCCAGGCAGTGTTACATTGCTACATGACAGTTCCTTTCCCAGCTACAGGCATATACAATAGGAGAGAGAGACTTGAAGAGTAAGGAAGACTCTTCAGCAATTATTCAGGCTACATACAGTTTGTTACATAACACTGCCTGCAGTCATAGTCTTTGGTCCAAGCACAGACAAAATATCATGGAGTTTGGGATTTTGTGTGTGTGTGTTTTGTGTTTTGCTGTTTGTTGGAGTTTGGTTGGTTAGCGGTTTTAGTACCAAATCCTTTCTTACTGGTAATTTTTCAGTCCTGATGAGGCTGGAATTGGGAAAGCTGCATTGCGTAAGTGTGAAAACTCTCAGTAGCTTTTTCAGAATTGCACCACAATATCTTCTTTCCTGCCAAGTGTGTTTTCAACATCAAATGCATCCAGAGTTGGAAGTTGCCATGGAAAGCTTTCAGAATGTTTCTGGTCATTATCTCATGAAAAAATGGCGATGTTTTCCAAATACAGGAGGATTTTGGACAATAGAGAGGGAGAACTGGTGGAAATAACTAGTATCTGTTACAAAATGATCTCAAGCATCCTGCTGACTGCTTTTTCTGCCACAAGAAGCAACTATATATAAAGCTGTTTGCATGATATAAGGATTTGATTCGTTCTGAGCCATTATCAGCCAAACCAGAACTCATGCACTCTGTTTCAGGGCTCACGTATGACATGATTTCAGGGGATCTTGGCATGGCTTTTAGATTCCTGGTGCCAAATGTGAAGAGATGTGGGAACTTCAGCAGCTTCATACTCTGAGCTTTGGTGAACATCATTGTTCTGATAAACAGCAACTGGTCAAATGGATGCTTACAGGGCTTTATCAAAAGACCAGTGAAACAAGCATCAAATATATTTGCTGCCTTCATTGGGTTTTGGCTAAAACTACAGAATTCAAAGGATACCTATTGTTGATGCTTCATTGGTCAATGTAGTTATTTACAGATCACATATCCTGGCTGTTCAGGAAGGACAAGCTAGACAACTAGAGCTTAAATTTTATAAATGAATGTTCCACTTGAGGACAGTTATTAAGGAAGACAGATAGCAGAAAACATGGGGAAGTGGATAAGGCACTCAGGAGAAGCAAGCATCCTTTTAAAGGACTCCCTGCCATTTGATTCTATCTTGGAAAACCAAACTGTCTTTTCAGTAGTAGAATGTGCCCTTCTGCAGGTTTGTTTCTTTTTGAGGAAACTGGCAAATACTCAGTAATGAATGTTTAGGTTTTTCAGGAAGTGATTAGAAAATCAGTCCCCTGTTGTCATTTTGAACAGGCAAAGTGCTTGACAAGGGCTTGCATGTGCTGTCCCAGGTAAACATCCTTGATTGCAGGAGTTAGTGGGTGCTATTCTAGTAACAGTTAAAAGTGAGTATTAACAGTTCATTCTTGTTTAGACCCCAGCAATGCGTGTTTTGTTTAAATAGGTGCAAATGCCATCCAGATGCTTATAAAAGCCTTTACTGGTAATAACCTGGCCAATCAAAGGGCATGGTTAGGCAGTGATGTCATGGTGATATTTAATATTTTACCACAGAGCAGTGTGCAAGGTTCTCTGCAGCTGCCCACATGTTTTCCACCACAGTTGTCCTGTTTGGCCCCTCTTTGATCTATAAGCTTCTTTTCAGCTTAATGCTGGTAAATGTCCTCTCTTGACAGCACCCTTTGCTCCTGTCCGCCATTATCTGCTGAAGTTCAGAAACCAGAGCATCACTTCAAACAGCAGAGTTAGGGAGTAGCCAGTCAGGAGAGATTCCTGAGGCATGCAGTTCTGGCATAATCATTCAAAGATGTTTGAGCTGGGCTTGGGGAGGGGGTTGGACAGAGGTGTATGTGAACAGAAAGCTGTGGGGGTTGGCCTCTGGTCACTGGTAAATAAGTGAAGGCAGGTGCCAGAGAGTCTAGACACAGTGATTTCAGTCCTGGTCTGTGGTATCTGATACTCAATATGGGACTTGTCTGATTGAACACTACTGCCTCTTCATTGCACATGCTGCAGTCTTTTTACTGCCTTCCTGTTAAATCAGTAAAAGATGACAATGGACATAGTAAAAGCAGAACAAATTTAATTTTAATATTTCCTATTTGGCAGCAATTACTCTTCCTTTTGAAGTGGCACAAGAAGCAATCAAATTAAATGAAGACATAATGGGAAACATGGAGCTTGTACAAAACTATTATTTTAAAATTTGAACAGCTTTAATTGAAACTGGATATATTTTTTTCTTTTTATAGAGAAGTAGTTCAGTAATTAGCAGTGTAATCCCATCTTGTTAAACATCTAATTTCCACAGATTTCGTATTGTGTAAGTAATGAGAATGTTTCCCTTCAAATTATTTGAAGGGTTTTAAAAATCTGTTTTTAAAGGTTTTGTAAGAGGAGAGTTGCAGGGGGTGATTTTTGAATACTCGTGTTCCACTTGCTAAGTGGCAGCTTTTTTCTCTGGTTAATTCACTGTTACGTGACTGTCAGGCTTACGCATTTAACAAACCAGGGATCTTATGAGTTCTTAAAGCAACCTAGGGAATTCTGATTTCATTGGAGGAAATCAATGATAGCTTTTAAATCTGTATATGAAAAGAGATAAATAACTATCTCGTAACTTCTCCTTTTTGGGGGGTGGGGGTGTCTATTTGGAATGACAGTCTGTAGTACAATACTTCAGAGTGAAATTCCTGGATTCCTATTGTTCTTGCCCCTGACCCCCAAATAGGTTTTTCACCTACTTTCTCCATTTTTTAATGTATTACATTCCACCAGGCGGCAAGCACATAACTATATGATTAGTTGTTGCTTTCTTCTCACCTTCACCCCTTCTTGACACAAACAGGGCTATATTTTTGTACCTTGTATTCTGCTTATCTTTAGGCTCAGTTTTTTCTATTCCTAGTAATCCCAGCCTTGTCATCATGCTGCTTTGCATTGTAGTCTTGACATGTCTTATGAGCTGAGCAGGTTTTAGGAGCAAATACAGTTATGTCCTGCAACCTCTCAATGAGGAAGCTGTGCAGCTTGTCTGCCATGGTTGGAAACAGAAAAAGAAACTTAGGTATTTGACTTACGTTCGTATATTCAGTATGCCATTCAGAAGTGTTCATATTGAACAAAATGAGACCAGATAGCCTGTGATATAATGGACAATACAGGTGCCAGATGTATAAAATGATGGCAATCCATAGGTTATTTGCCTAAGGAATTATGTCGTAATTCACTGACACCTACTAAACGATTGGAACAGAATTATAGGTGATTGTGTACTTACATTAACCCAGGTTGTTCTGTCCCATTACCAAAAGAATAGGGCTTCTCTGGAGAAGTCTTTGGTATAAAGCAGTGTTCAACTCTAGCAATGGCAGCTGCAAAGTTAAAGTACATTTCTGCAGATACAGCTATTTATGTATCAATGAAGTAATCTCAAAGCAGAATAGTAATAAAGTTATTCTGCAATTAGGTATGTGTTTATAGTCATTATCTTATTAAATAACCAGGTAGTAATCTGACTTTCTGTGAAACTAAGTTGTGGGGTTTTTTTCCCCACATTAAGTCTACCTAAACTTCTTTCCAAAACAGATTTGTCCATTCACAACTTTATAAAAACAGTAAAAATAAAAAATTTAGTGGTAGCAATAAAATGCAACTAAGCCATATTAATCTAAGGTGATGATTGACTGCCATTTTTTGCACTTTATAAGCATTGTTATTCCCAAATAATGGAACTATACCTCTTGTGCCCCTGACCTTTATAATTTTACTGTTTCTATAGAAATGTTGAATATTAAATTTTGGAAAAAAAAAAAAAGAAAATTATAAAAAAGCTATACTGTAGTTGACATTGTAACATTGCTCTCTTAATGCTTTGAAAAGATTAATGACTTAAGCATGCTTGTCTTTCTTGGCAGTTAATGAAGATGCTTTTTGCATGTCCTGATGAGCGAGTTGACCTGGAACTTATTTCCTTCTGTATTAACCTTGCTGCTAACAAAAGAAATGTACAACTTATCTGTGAAGGTAATTGTGATATGATTTTACTGTTTTCTTGGAGATGATACTTCAGATATGTATTTTCATAGATGTACTTGCATATATAAATTATGTATATTTGAGTTACTTAAAAATGTGTAGATGTATTCTCAAGAGATAAAATGTACCCATTTGGGTAATGATTCCTCTCCAGAATTCATCTTGGTGGCATGAGTGGCATTGAGTAGCCAGATCTGCTCACATCTGTCCTATGTAGTTTTATAAAACACACTGATTGCATAACTGTGGGAGTATTACTGTACAGTAGCTATGGCCATTACATCCAAAATTATATAGGAAGATCAAGATTTTTGTTTTACTTAAATTCTGTCTGCCTAAAATTCATCTGCAGCTAATCAGTGCTTCACCTGCCAGTACCAAATAAATAGTACAGTGATGTAATTTAGTTGCATCTTTCCATTAACTTTTTTTCTTGAGTATATTTTAGGTTCTAGTATTATATTGCGTGGTATAGATGGGTTCTGCATTTTGTTCAGTAGCTCTCTAGGTTGCTTTTAATGTTTCTTTATTTTCATACTAGTGTTAACACTAGCAGTTTAGGTGGAACGTTATTATGTAGTAGCTCTAATTTTCCCTTTTGCTGAAAATTTTCACAATGAACTACTGCACTAAATTACTAGACTTTAAAAGGGTCAGTTGCAGTCAATGTGGCCAGCCACTTCAGAATTCTGTGCGTAGCTCTGTAGAAGATGTAACAGGGATATACAGTTTTATTTTAAAGGCACAAATGAAATTCAAGCTAGTAGCACTTCATAGAATCATAGAATAGTTAGGGTTGCTAGATAATAGTGATCTTTCGGAAACACAACAGTGGGACTGGCTCAGTGCAGTCAGGTACTTAAGATATGTGTGTTTGTTCCCAGAATGTTCTTCATAACTTGTAAATAATCTTTTAGAACCATAACTGTATTTATTCTGTAGAGCGGAGAGAGATGTCTGTGAGTTAGTACCAACAGTGGTGCTGCATCTCCACTAACTGCACTCTATGATAGGATAGCAGTTTGCATCTAGAACCTTTCATTATCTGAATAAGTAACTAAACACACTTGAAGCATTTAGCTAGTTATCTGACTTTTTAAGTGTCCCACCAGTACGTACTGTCATCGTAGCTGTTACAGAATTTATACAGAGAAAGACTTCTCTTTTTTCAACTTAAATTTGAAAGAAGAAATAGTTCCTGTCCAGATTCTTCACTTTTCCCTTTTGAAAGTTCAAGCTGGTTTTGTGTGTGTTGTTTTTGGTCAGCCACTGCTTTCCTTATTTTTAATTTTATGTGGTGGATTTCCCAAGTGTTTACTTCATTTCAGGAAATGGCTTGAAAACACTAATGAAGCGGGCTTTGAAATTTAAGGATCCATTGTTAATGAAGATGATCAGGAATATTTCACAACATGATGGACCAACTAAAAGCCTGTTCATTGTAAGTACTATCTATTACCTAATATGATCTCTGATTCTTCCTACTAGAAAAGACAGGCTGTGGAGAGCTGCTGTGCTTTGTCTTTACACGGTGTCCATATTAAGGTTTCTTGGCTACTTCAGGTTATTTTGTTTTATAAGGCTACCACATTTGGTAAGACAGGGTTTGAATCCTCACTACAGGGAAAAGAAATCATAAGCTGTATCCAGTAAGTCCCTGTTCCAAAATAAACACATAAAATTAAGCAAATACCAACAACAAAAGAAAAAAGACAGCCCCACCCCCAAACCCCAACTGCTGGGGTGCATGTCATAATAATTAACAGTTAAAAATTTCTTCTGTTATCGCTAGAGGGCAAAATAAAGTGTGGGGTTTGGGGTTTTTCTCCCACTGTATCCAGTGTTTTGTAGAAGTGACTATTTTAAAATTTCAACTACTTTCTATTCAGTTAACCATGTAAAGCTGCCCTTCCAAAAGGAAGGGAAGGGAAGCACAACATCCTAATCATGTAAATTTTAAATACACTTTTAAAATGTGGATTGAATTTCAAATTGTCTTAAAGCAGTATAGAATTAGGAAGTAGAATCCATGATTACCCTGTTCATGTCCCCAGAATATCTCATAGTTATTTCTTAAAATCTATAGGAAGAGGACTCTTACTGTCACTAATGCAGTATGGTGTTCACTGTTGTCTTTCCCTTATTTTCTAACTGCTTTCTCAAGCTATGTGTGTAATAGCTACTTTTGGAACATCTGAACAAATGATCTACATTTTCTAAAAGTGAAAGGATGGAGCACAAGAATGCTGAAATGTTTTCTTGGATTATTCTTCAACTGAAATTGAAAGCGCCTTATTAGCCTTCATTTAAGGAGAAAAGTCTTTTGAGAACTAGTTTTGGTTTGACCGAGCTGGGAGTTCTTCAGAACCCCAGATTATTCTCTAGTTATGTTTGTTGTTATATTTTCTCTAGGATTATGTTGGTGATTTAGCAGCTCAGATATCAAATGATGAAGAGGAGGAATTTGTGATTGAATGTCTGGGGACACTTGCAAATTTGACCTTACCAGATCTTGACTGGGAACTTGTATTGAAAGAGTACAAACTGGTTCCATACCTCAAGGATAAACTAAAACCAGGTCTGTACAAAGTTCTGATGCTCTTTCAAAGAGTTCTTAAAGTGCTGTTGTACTTATGTTTGGGGAAACTTAACATAGAAGAACAGAATCATATCTAGAGATAAATATATAACTGCCACAAGATTAAGGATTTCTGAGAGGTAATACTTTCTGCATTCTGACGTAGCAGGTTCTGCAGAAGATGACCTTGTTTTAGAAGTTGTGATAATGATTGGAACAGTTTCTATGGATGACTCCTGTGCTGCTTTGCTGGCTAAATCTGGAATCATCCCTGCACTAATTGAACTTCTAAATGGTATGTTTGCCATGTTTGCCATTGGTTTGTTTTTCAGAGAAGTTAGTTGATGTAGTCATGCTGTAACTGAATGCACATTCATTTTCTCTTGCAAGGAGTAGGTGTTTTATATATGAAGGACAGAGCAATTACTTGGTTACTGGTAGAGAGATACGGACTAGTAGCAATTTGATAGATTTGACTTTTTCCTGTGCCTCCACTACTCCTGCTGTATTCTGTGGTCTTTCTGCTTGACTGGAGCAGGAAAGAAAACGTTCATTTTGTGTTGGAGATGAAATCTCTTGCATACTACTGAATTGTCTAGTTGACATGTAAAAGCTGGGTGTTCTCTAAGCCTCACAAGCTTCTAGTTGTAAGATCTGAAACTGTGCTTTTGTTTTTGTGTTGTTTTTTTTTTTTTTTTTTGCAGCTCAGCAGGAAGATGATGAGTTTGTTTTTCAGATCATCTATTTA